>PQWD01006114.1:0-23004 GCA_019425675.1 Leucinodes orbonalis
AGACATTTTGGATCTCTTGTAATGTGATGTCGTTTATGGAGAAAATAATTATTTTATTATTATTATTTATTACATCTTATGACCGAACATTACGATAATTGCTTATTTCCTCAATCGTCAATCGAACGTGCTAGCGCTACTTCCTTTAGCCTTTATTGTTATATCTCTTAAATTGTCACCTACCAGAGTCTACAGCTGGACAAACATCTTTCCCATTTTACGCCATATTTCTCGGACCATCGCTTTCTCACACAGCATCCATCAGCGACATTGTATAGTATCTAAACTTTAAATTGTAATTAAAGAAAAAAAGGTTTCAAATTTTAGTTTCAAACCAATATATATAGACATTATTTAACATACGTCTATTATATACACGCGAAACATTAAACACGATTAGTTTTAAACACTGCATTTCAATGTTTAAAAATGACTTCCTGGCATATACAAAATCTAGAAATCTATTAATTTGCTGAAAATTACTTTGCTTTGATCGTTTACCCTTACAGTTTACCCTTTAGGTTTGTAAATATATAATTTACCCATAACTATAACCACCGACACCGATGTTGTTTTCATATCGGAGCAGTTGCACATCTACCGGTGATGAGACGGCCACGGCAACCAGGCACGCAATTATTAGCTGAAATAGAAATATTTAATTATTGAATCAATAAAATCGAATTCTCTTCACATATTGGAAGACTATTACAACTGTATATTTAACTTATTAAACAAGTAAGGTTTTGTATCAAACTGATTGTGAAACCATCTTTACAAAAAAAAAATAACAAAAAGTACCAAAATCAAATAAAAAGCATTTTTTTTGCTAGATCAATAAACATGCTTAAATAATTCTTTTATAATTTTGAAGTCGGTGTAAAGTAAAGCAAGAACTCTGAATGATTTTTTATTTCTTACGTGTTTTCCTATAATATAAGGTGAAGACTTTCACCTTAGGTGAGGACTTTGTTAGGCCCTAACTTTCTTAAAATGGGACCTCTGAAAACTAATCATCAAATCGGGTTATAAACGATAAAGATGTCCGCGAAGACACATAAAAATAAAATAGTAAATAGTGCGTGAAAACTATCTCTAAGATATATTAATATGTGACATATTACAAATCATTAATATCATCACAGACACATTTTGAAAAGTGCTGAAATAATACCCAAGCAAAAGAAGTCATAGCACAGAGAGTTGTGTTATAAATTTCAAACGATTCTACTAACATAAGCTAAATGTGACATTTAATATTACTGTTTATTTTTAAGATATCTTGAAATTTAAACGATATTTAAAACTTGAATTTAGATGAACTCATTACTGAAAGAAAAATAATACCCTGTGAACAAAAAAACCTAGGTACTAACCAATTTCATATTGTTTAACCTCCACCACGTATCAGTGACACGTCCAAATACACCGTAACGTGACCCAGTCCTCTGAGTTTTATATATATTTGAGCCTGATTACCATATTAGCTAAATTGTTATTCTTAGAAAATATTATTTAAAATAACGAGTCATTCAGTCATCGATTTTAAATGTCAAAATATCTTTAGGATCTGTACTTAAATTTATAAAACAGCGATGATAAAAAAGTGTTATAATTATGGCTCCACAATTACATATTTAATATACTGCCCAATTTATTGACAGTAAGTGTCTAATTTAATTTACTCATTGACAAATGATCTCAATTTGTTTGTGATATAAAATGCATTGAAAGACAGATGGAACATAAAATTATCATAAAAGCTTTTTCGTTCAGGCATTGAACCCTAAAATTATTTAGCGGAAGCACTCTATACGGGAATGACTTAGGCACGTGACGTTGTAAATTGTCATTTTTAAAGCGTTGGACTGCGTTGCAAATTCCTTTCTATTCGTGCCTATCACACCAGAAGATCTTTCTCAACCTGACACGCCCCATTTAATGCTTTTCAGAAATACCTACTTTTTCCCTCTTATCTTTTAACGTGCAGCCACATCATTAGTCTAATTACATGGGTAATCATTCCTTCGACTTCTGTGTCATTGAATAGAATAGAATCAAATTGAATAAACTTAGAAGCTCTTTGATATGATGATCCTTATTCTTTCTTTCCGTGTGATCCCAAATTATCCGCAACTCCACTGTACGCAATCGTTTTTAATCTGTCACGTTTGACTGATCAATATCTATACTAATATATAAAGCTGAAGAGTTTGTTTGTTTATTTGAACGCGCTAATCTCAGGAACTACTGGTTCGATTTGAAAAATTCTTTCAGTGTTAGATAGCACGCTACGAGTAATAGAAGCGGAGCAGCAATGAAGAATGTTTCAAAATCGGGGGTACTTTTTCATACTTGGAGCTTCCGCTGCGTACGCTGAGTAAACGGTTAAAGTTACACAAAAGTCATGTATGAGAGTATTGTTCTCCTTTTAAAGGTCTACAAAAAAATCCGCGAGAGCATATTTCTATCTTTTAAGGTAAGCTCACTATAACATATTTTTGCTAATAAAAATTCTGAAATTGACCCCGAAACCTTTAAAGTTGGAGGGAGGGGAAATCCTATGTATAGTGATAAATGAAAGTACCGTGTTATCCCGAATTTAATGCGAGCGAAGCCGCGGCAAAAGCTAGTGTAAAATAACAGTACTCAACTTTCTTAGAAAACTTTAAAAAAGCCCTGCTTATGAAGAAATACTTGTTGATATGGAGTAGCGCAAAAAAGGTTCAATTAATAGTTTATTTAAATGAATATGGAAACAACGGCTTTCTGAATCTTTTTCGGTAACCCATCGACGATTGACTTGTAATATGCTGTACAAACGGGATGATCAAGCACACACGCTGGCCTATTCTAATACCCGTATCCTAGAACGAGACTCATGCATTGATCTTTACTTGAATAGAGTTAGAAATGTATAGCGCTGTATGCGATGAATAGCGCCATCCCTTTCTAACTCAATTTAAGTAGAGATAAAAGTTTAGTCTCATTCTAGAATACAGGCCTTAGATTCGTAAGTCATGTAAGAATTATTGTAATTATTGAATTATATTAAACAATTATTAAACATCTTGCTTTTATGAAGCTTTATTTAAATGTTTTGTTTGTTCCTAAAATACATTCCCACGGATACATTTTTTTGCTCCAGCTTAACTGGGCTTTCTTAAACGGACAATGATTTTAAAATTATACTATCATGTCATGATTAAACAGTTGGCATTTGGTCTAGAAAGAGTTGTATAATATAATTCTATAAACAATGGTATGATCGATCACCGATTTAGTCTTATTACAGATACCATAAGAATAGAGGTTACATTAAGTTTTCTCCATATTCTTATGAATTTTATTTTATTTTCAAAACTAAATTGTTATTTGGAAGTACTAGCACGTAGATTTGAGGAAATGCAAGATACATAATAATATTAGTATTAAAAGCACATTAACAGATTGTGTACTTTATTTACAATGTACGGACTTATAAATAATTAACAAACAACAACTGGCTTAGCCGAGCAGTGATGCTACAACTGCGGGGGGACGCCACCTCCTGGACCCTGGTCAATCTCAGGCTGGTATCCATTCTCATCCGCGATGTATCTGACAATGTAAGTAACGCCATCGGGGCCTACCCACGCGTAGCTTCCCGAAACAGCCAAATATTCGTCTTCTCGGCCTGCGTTTCTGAGCTCACCGCGACTGTCGTGTCTGGTGCCGTCACTTTGCTCGAAACTGAGAAAAAAAATAGAGAATAGAACGCAAATAAAAATTTAAGTGTATCAATAACTAGAGGCTACCATTTTCTCTATAGTAAACAGATGTTTTATGAGGATCACCACTCTTAATGCTACTAAATGTTATTAAGTTTAAAACGTACCCAAAGTTATAACTATCGGCATTGACGTCGTTGTTATATCGGACCAGTTGCACATCTACCGGTAACGCGACTGCCACAGCAACCAGGCACGCAATTATAAGCTGAAATATATACAAAAGATTATTTGGAAGCTTATTTTGATTGGAAAGGTTTTTAAACAGAAGAAAATGTAATACTTTTAATATGCTCTAAATTTATCTTTTGAATTTTTTCTACTCAACAAGTTTATGAAAAATTATGATAGGAATGTTATGGCCCTTGTATTTAATGATTAATAAATATTAATTGATAGATCTGATTCTATCTTCCCCTTAGCCAGAATAGTCCCCTTTTGATCAAGGGAAGTTAACAAGTAATCAAACTCGTATCATTAACTATTGTACATTTAGCTATAAAATTTGGTAACGAATCTCGAATGATAACCAAACTACGAGTATAAACATCGCAAAATTATTTGGAAAAATGTAATATCGTAGTAACTATATTCATAGTTTGTTATGAGGCTAAATTTGAATGTTTTAATACCTTGTTACAGTTTAATTGATTGACTGACAAAGAAACTTATATACTTATTATGTCGCCTCAATCGAGTCTACCTGTGGGTAAATTATAGTGTGAATGATATTCATATTTGGATTAAAAGTGTATATATTATGTATTATATAATCTAGATGCCCGTGTAAGAAGTTCGATGATCTCCAAAGCCATTATGTTGAAGAGAGAGGCATTTTGGATCAAAGGTTTAATGTAATGTAAAAACAAATAAGTTCGATATCAGCATACATTTGGAAATTATTTTTAGCAGGAAAGAGTTTGTCGTATCATAGAATCAAAGCAGCTGATCACTTAGGTTTGTTGTTGAATCAATTATCACATAGATAAGAAAAATAATAGCTTGCAATAGTAAATAAATAAAAGCCTTAAATTGAGACGTTATAAACTATGTAAAAATATCATTTGCAAGTAATGGCGGTATATTAACAAAGTTGCTTTTACTGACTTTTAGATTTCAATGGGGTGCGACAATCAAAACTCAATACTTGATATTGTTTGGACCATAGCTTTGCTTTTGGAATAGTTACAAATGATAAACTCAACGCATCTATGCATTCTATTTAATATAACAAAAGATCACTCACATATTGCAGTTAGTTGCAATAACTACTAAACAGTATTTAAAAAAAAACATCGTAAAATTTTAATTGTGTTGCGAAATGGTTAGTTTTGTAAAGGTCTAAGCATATGGTATGCTAATAGTCATTAATCCAATCATATACTACAGATCATCAGCCGTTTGTAAAACTTAAGTGGTCAACAAAATTCCAACGCTTCACCTTGACAATTAAAAGTCAGATGATCATAACGCCGTAGGTATTGGAAAGTGTTTAAGCAATAAAATGCCTACAGTCTGATTTTAGTGACATACACAAAATGTCATTGACAACAATGAACTAATGAGATTTTAAACTGTTTAAAATCTCATTAGTGAACTATCTGACTCACTACTGAACCTATCTTCGAACACTTAAATATTTGTAGTGTGAATGGTAATATTTGCTGGCCATAGCTGGGTTACCCTATATATTATAAAGGATTAGGGTATATTGAAAAAGTCTAATATGGGCTGGTCAAAATTCATGCAATCAGTAAATCAGAAAGCATACGTCCAAATGCAAAGTGACTATGGGAAGATTGGCTTGTTTACTAATATTGGTCCATCCTCTATCGGGGCCGTCTTTCAGTGCACTATACATTACTGCAACTCAATATAATATTTTCGATCACCTGTCCGATGACCGACTTTGGTTATAGTTATTATAATTGCAAGAAGGTCAACCGTACTTCATAAAGACCTCATATTTTTTAAACTAATCTATCTTATACTTATGCTGCCCTTGAAATATATCGCACCCAAGTGATAGGTTTGCATCCGGTCAATTTCACATTATTTTGGTATCTGATTAAATTACTCTTAAATAAATTCGAAAGTCATTGAGCGAGTCTCTTGACTAGGAGTAGTTTGTTTCTCAAGTAATATTTTTTGATTCACGTATATTAACTTTTATTTCAAATGTCAATTGAACCTGACTCGTATTATTGCGAGACTTATTAGGGAGCGTTCAAGTATTACGTCACGCAATTTTTGAAGATTTTTGACCCCCCCTCCCCTTGTAACGCACCGTAACGTTTTCTGTATCCCCCCCCCCACTCTCGAAACGTTACGTAACATTCAAGTGACCATTTTTACCCTAAAGTCGCAAAAAGTATGTTATAGATTTTATTTACAATACAATCTAGGGATTCCCCGTGAAATATAAACAAAAGGTTTGCCACTGGCGAGAACAAATCAAAAATGACGACCAGATATACAATCAAGGGATACTCCAAACGTAAATGAAAACGGTTGCCAATTTTGGAGCTTTAATTCCCTAATTTTTATTAAAAAAAAACAATGTTACGTAACGTGTTGCAAGAAAGACCCCTCCGCCCCTGTAACGCATTGTAACGTTTTACGAGACCCCCCCGTGGTACCAGATCTATCACTTATTCTTATTATCACATCACTGAACACATTTTTAGCACTTCACTACACAGGGTACCTATATCAAATACGAATATGAAAAAATAATATATTCACTAACCAGTTTCATTTTGCGGAGTTGGAGGACGAATACGTGTAGATCTCAATTAAACAGATCAAAAGTGTCGAATTATCTACCCATCATGTTCTTTTTATTTGGATTGATTTCATAATATTATTCAAATTTGGAATAGGTACGTTACCAATATTCTATGTAAAAGGTCAACCAGTTAAGATCCTCAACAACTTTTGGGTCGGCGAGCTTTTAACCTACATCCATTAACCGTCAAATAACATTCGCAGCCTATCGTATTTCTAATCAATTTTGCAAAAAAAAAAGAATAATAGTCAATCTTTGAATAAACGAGTGACAGTTTTCGTAAAAAATACTTTGTCTATTTTATATAATAGGCGTGGGTTTAGTAGTTTAATATGTATAATTTATGTTTAGAATTGTTAATTCCATGGTCAACGTACACTGATTAAAATAATAAGTTGTTTCTATAATTTGATGCTACTTTGCTAATGCTGATGTTGTCAAAGCATTCGATACGTAGATATTCGTAAAATTGATTACTTTATTACAGAGAGCTTCAATACCAAATATATTAAAATTACGAAGTCATATCAAAACCAAGTTTTGTTTTCCCGCAAACCCGGAAAAGTCTGTAAAGCTTGACCGGCCTCTGATGACGAGCTTTTTCGCAAATTATTATCAAACCTCATCGACGTTTCACCCCAGTTTTCAATTCCTTCAACAATTGTATAACGTCGTAATAAAGGATCATGAGGTACTTAAATATTGAGCTTTATAGGGTATCCATTTTTTTAAATGCGCCAAACCAGATGCACTTTTTTATAAATTGGCATGCTTTTTATCCGTGATAGTAGGACCAGAGTGATGTATATTTTTGACATAAAAAAATCAATATTAAAAACGATATTATCTAAATTTGTGCTACTGTCACAGACACTTGTTCGATAATAAACATCGCATATTTTTTTCGCGGCTTGCTTTGCATTTTACCTGTTTTTAGTAGGTAATGTTTAAAATGTATCGAATTTCTTCATTAGATTTACTTATTTAGATTTATTAATATGGATTTGGAATAAACGGACTTAAATTCAATCTTTTAAATGACACAAAGCCAGCTAGGTACAAATCAAAGAGATTTTATTACTAGTTCAGACATACTATATCCGAAAAGATTTTTTTTACCGAACCTATTATTAACTAATTAAAATATTTATTCAAAGAAGTTCAAGAAACCCCTTTAAAACTCTTTCAATTCAAAATTTATATTCTGTTATTTAAAATTAGTTAAAACATTTTGTTGTTATTTAAAAATAATTAAATATGTATAAATACAAATAAAAATGAGATTATACTGACCAATTTCATTTTGTAGGTATATCGTCCACAAGACAGCGGCAAGTCCAAATGCTAGTAGCCTATATCCTGAAGTGTTACTCGTATATATAGTCGACTATCATCTCGCCGAATAGTTGTTCTGAGAAAATATTTTGATAGGATAACGAGTTATATTATTCAGTTATGGTATCTTATTTATTTAAATGTCAAATACTACTAAAAAAATCATTATCTTCAATAGTATAACTGTTGTGGATACAAGTTTAGGTAGATATAGAGATTATATTATTATGGCTGTACGATCGATAAACGTATGGAAAATCCTGCGAAGTTCCGGGTCACATTTCAGTACGCTAATATATTTTTATAATAAATTGCTTTGTCAGACAATGACTGCTGAGCATCTGCGATGCCTATGGTAAAGCTCGTTTTACTGATATGGAAAAATTTTATATTAAAAAATAAATCTCGGAAATAACCCCTTGAGTAAGTTCCATAGCTGTTCGGATACATAATTTAAATTCCGAACCCTTTTTTGACACTTCAGTATATCTGCCGTACTATATAAATCCTTGTAATTTTATATATTGTCGATAGTTTGTAAATCCTTTATGAAAATGTTAATATAACAATGGAGGCACGTGTTTAGATAAAATGTGAAAACTGTGAAATACATTTACGATAATTTTATTATTTAATTGGACTGGCTAACTAATTAAACCTATTTTTTCACTTACCCTATATAAAGTATAAAATTATGACCATCAAATTGCTTTCAGGCTCTTCTCGAAGATCCTTCTTATTCTGATCCGGTGGTAAATAATAAAAAATATAAAATAACTACTGACGATTCAAAAGTATCTCTCTCTTCAACCCATCGCAGTCCACTACTGGACATAGGTCTCCCACATTTTGCGCCAGATATCCCGGTCCTTCGCTTTCCTCATTCAGTCTCCACCAAAAGAATCTGTAAAAGATTTATTTGAATTAAGATAGTTTGAGTTCTAACTGAAACTCTAGTTTCATCCCACCAAAATATTACGTAATAATTAATAGACAAGGTAAAGTTCATTGTGCTTTAGCTCAATAATGTTATTATCTGCTACATCGACAAAAGATAGCATTCTTTTAACGGGGTGCCAAGTGCAGTAGTGAATATTGAAATGTTAACTTCAACTATACCTTTCATTGGTAAAATAAATAAATTTAAACCTAGAGCAATTCTTAGTTTGACTCGGCAAGTTTTTATAGGCAATAATATAATTGGCGTAATAGATAGTACAATATTTTAGACAATAATATTTAAATTGCTATTTAAAGCAAGATTTGATTGTATTCATTATTCGGATGTAACTGTGGAACATTTTTCGTCATAAGCTAGGAATTGCGCTGTAACCAACAGGTATTTGAACTTATGGTTTTATAAGTTTCCTTAAATGATTACCCACTCTCGGTATATACTTAATAAATGAATAAACCCTTTATAAAGAATAAATGGAGTACGTATTTTTTAAACCTATAACTATCACCAATATCATTACAGCCTATAATGTCCACTGCTGAACGAAGGCCTCTCCTAATGAATTCCACACGGGCCGATCCCTAGCAGTTGAGATCCATCTGCTACCCGTCACCTTAACCAGGTCATCTGTCCATCTGGTTGGGGGTCAGCCTAGGCTTCGTCTTCCGTTACGTGGACGCCACTCGAGAACCTTTCCGCCCCATCGGCTATCGGGTCTACGCACTATGTGCCCTGCCATTGCCACTTCAACTTGCTTATCCTTTGAGCTATGTAAGTCACCCTAGCTCTCTTACGGATATCCTAGATATAAATATCTCTTCTGCCTTAGCTTCCCGAACGCTGCCCATCCTTATCGGATTCGACGAGAAATATCCTTCTCGAAGTTGGACTTGCCCATTTGGACCACCTGTTCCAGGTACATATATTCGTCTACAACTTCGAGGACAAAGAGGAGGCATATTCCTAGGTGGTCGTTAAAGGCGACAAAGGGAAATTTACCACCAAGAGATGGGCAGCAGCACCACTTAGGTACTGGTGTATCTCTGCGCTCACCGACCCGCCTGCTAAGCGTGGTGAGTATGGCATTACACCGAATGATAAACCTATATCTAATGTAATATTTTTTTTTTCTTTTAATTCTGCAAATTTTTTATGCCCATGAAACAAAGTATTAAATATGCAGTAATCGCATGTTTCGACCACTGGCTACTTATTTGTGTGTTTATTACTAATTAGGAATTCAAATATGCTGTGCCTATATAAAGTTTTCACATTATCATATCAGATAAAATCTCTGTTCGCATATATAATGATTTTGATTGCAAAATTTTTTTCCTCAGAAATCTTAAAGACAGATTATGAGATCTATGTGAAATTGGGACTCATGTTTATACAAAATATGCGCAACCGCTAAATACTTGTTGTTCATTAAATGTTTATGATGATAACATTCGATATTTCAGTAGTTTAATGAAATACTGCTTAAACAATAATTTGACTTAGTAATTTTTTTATGTTATACGAATTAATTCAACCAGCCCCTTTTCACCATCGGGATACAAGACACAGGCCGGCGTTCCATCCTTACGTGCTTCACATTCCACACAGCCCGCTATGGTGCCTCGTTCCTAATGTGCACCGCAAAGGAATGGAACTTTTGCCATTCTTATGTGTTCCCCGATCATTACAACCTGGCCGTCTTCAAGGCAAGAATAGGCTGTTTCTATGTAGGCATGATCCATTCTCGGCCGCAACATCTTTTACCATCAGGTGAGATGGCGGTCAATTGTCTTTCTATAGTGAATTTTAAAAAAACAAGTGTACCTACGGGCGGAAAGGACGGTCAAGACGCTCACCTGATGGTAAGTGATACGCCTAACAGAGCGGCGTTGACGGAGACCAACAACAGATGGACAATTATTATTCTCCATCAACGCCGCAATGCGCCTGATATCCGAGATAACAGATGTTGGGTCTCTTATACCCGGTAATTTTTTACTAGCTACAGTACCCGCACCCCGAAACACGGGGTTTAAAATAATTCTGTTTTACGGGATGATATCTGGCATTGGCGATGGCTCTCTTAGTATTAACATCATTGTCAACCCATAACGTCCCACTGCAGCGAACAGGCCTTCCCACATAGATTAATTATGGGAGATTGATGATTGATCAATGGTTATATCCGAGACTGACGGGCTAAAACTTTAAAGTTCCCTCCGAAGCACGGTATCTTTCTTATCCAACAATGCGCTTGCAATGTGATAACCAAATTAGGAAAACTTGCAGGTGACTTAAAATATGCGGATTCCCCATGAAGTTGAAACTGTGTCCATGCAGCGATCTAAACTCACGCTGAGCAAATTAGGCCACGGATACAGCTTAGTTTATTAAATGCAACATATTTCTTGAGCAGAAGTAAACAATATTTTTATGGTTGTTGCGAAAAAATTAAACAAACATGATTTAAATAATAACGTATAATTAATAAATTCTTATCAATCAGTATATAAATATTATATACAGATCTTTAGTCTTGTACTATTTACATTTCCTAACTGTTCTAAAAAAGACCATTCGTAAATTTTAGCCAAGGAGAGAAGCAACTACCGCTGGGGGGACCGCACCACCCGGTCCTTGTTCGATGGTTGGTTGGAATCCGTTCTCATCAGCGATGTAGGTGACCACGTACTTGACGCCGTCAGGGCCAACCCAGGTGTACTGGCCCTGAACAGCTATGCCTTCATTTTCTGTTCCTTGGTTCTTCAGCTGACCTTGCTCCTCGTGTTTGCTTCCATCTGACAGCTCCCATCTATGAACAAAAAGTGTCAATGTTAGAAATTTGTTGTCATTATTTTACTTCAATAAGAGCGTAGAACCGAAGGCTGAAGAGGCTAAAAGGTTCTCGTGTGGTGTCCACGTAACGGGAAAAGAAGCACAGGCCTTTCCGTAAGCAGATGGAGCTATGACCTTGGTAAAGTGGCAGGTAGTCGATGGTTGTTAACTGCTAGGTATTACTTCATTCAGCAGTGTACATAATTATTAGTCTGTAATGATGGACTTAAGAAGATGTGCGGTCTCCTTACGCGAAACTGTAGGAGTCCAAACCGCCGTTGTTAATATCATATCGCAGCAACTGGACATCCTGAGGGTTCTGTTGGGAGCGGCGAGAGCGACCGCGGCCAAGGCGAGCACCATCAACTGAAACAAGATCACCAAATTATTACACTATTCCGTAACACTTTGCACTATACACTTCACGCATAAGGCACATCACTGACCAGTTTCATTTTTGTTTATTTTTTATGGCGACTGTCCTCACGAAAGAACGGTTAGTTTGTGGGATGATTACGTATCCACGCGGTTGTCTTATATATTTCTTCAAATACATGGTTGCAACACAGCGGGGTCCGCGAACCTTCTCATTACAAGCAGACATGGCTGAATCTGCCGAAGTTAAGTGAATGTACCGACATGCACACAAACGAATATTGTTTTTATGCCATTTAAACGTTTAATTTGACCCCTTGCAATTTTTTAAGTAATATAATCGGATTACAAATGTCAATGTTAATAGGGATTTCAAAAGTCAATATTTTTATTTATTTGATACAGACAATGCGTCGTTATAAGCCATTTATTGACCAACATGATTTGCGCGACTGCATTATTGACATTATTTTGATCATGAATCGAGTAATAAAGGTGATAGATTCACATACAACGGAGATCAAAAAAACGTTGTGTATTGTAAATATATAATAAATTTTAAGCTTGTCTGAGCTTCTACAAAATGAATTTACCAATGATTCCCACAGAAGCCCACAATTCAAAATTTGTATTGTTACACTTGATTGATGAAGCAACAAAAATGGACAAAAGCTCGTTAATATATTTCGTGCTTTAGTAATATAATCCGTATAATTTTTAGAGGAAGCAGCCTGTTTTAAATATAGTTTCACAATGATATATTACGAGTGCTTTCTTTTCAAGTCAGCGGTCATTGATAGGGTGGAGCTATCGTTCACAAAGGCTGTTTACGTAATAATGCTGTTACAGTTAAACTTTTTCATTCTATATTTGTTTGTTCACAAACAAATGCGGAACGGTTTTAAGCTTGAAGTGTAATTAATAATGGTTCGTCTTCAGACTGTAGTGTTTGTTAGTGTGTCTTGTAAAGTGTTTGAAACACTTTCTAAACGTTTTTGTAGCAATAATTAAATTTAAAGGTTCGTTTTGCGGTTTGTGCGTGCAATATCTATTGTTCTTAGTATGCATTAACATTATGTAATTTCTGTTTAGTTAATGAATTACATAAGCTACTACTGAATGCATTGAAGTTAAGGTCAATTGTGATAGAAGTGTTAAGGAAATATCATTTATTTAAATTCTTAGTATTTACTTATAAGGTTATGGGAACATCAATCAGTACATCTGAATTGGCCTTTAACATTTTCAATAGAAATAAGATATTAGGAAGATGCTGCATTTTATTACTCTAAGACTTATTTATAATACATCTTATTTGCATAATCATAAAGCATATTATGTTGCTCTCGCATGTCGTAGGTTATTATCATTACTAACCGCGAAGTCAACAATCATGCGAAAAGGTCAAGGTTTCACATTTTGCGCTGGATTATTTTGTGTCCAATTGATTTCTGATGAGTGTCTCAGTTGGGAATATTCTCACAGAATCGTAAGGCTTAGTACAATAAGTGCATATTTTTCAGTATTCCCAGTATGGTCTAACTTAATTAGTAGATATCATTATATCTTTAGTAATTGCGAGTTCACACAGATTACAAAATAAATTAAGTAATTTTAATTTAAGTACCTTTCTGAAGAAACTTGTAAGTACTGTAGGTATTCTCGAATTTACTTTATAATAATAATATTAAAATATGGAATTAATAAGTATACCCAATCTATCAATTATATCACAGAAAACCTGTGGACGTAACCGACTGTATCAAGATAGTGGTTTCGAAGATAAGTCATTGCTTATTTCGTAGCATTACAAAATTCAGTGAATACATTAGATTCATAGCTACAATAGCGGGTTGCAGTTTAATTCCCAACTGGCTTACGTCACAACACTGAATGAGGGTTGCCAAATTTGTAAAACCTTGTGAACCGTAAAAAGTTTTCGAATGCAGATTGGTTGACATTAGACATTTTGAACAATATTTAAGTAAACGCATTTTAGGTATAATGTGCCATGTACTTATAATAGTAAAACTGTATAGAGTAGGAACCTTCCATTTTTCGTTTTAGCCAATACAATCAAAACATAATAATGTTACTTCATTATTTATAAAAGCTGCGCTGTTTTAATCATTTAAGATTTACTATAATTTTATAAGTTGACTCTCATAATTCTAGTGCACATCTTTTCTTATTCATATTTTCATTATACAATGATGGCTCCCACTCAAAGACAAATATTTGGCAACCCTTGTCACGAACTGAACTGTCGACGCGCGCTTTTGACCTCTGACACCCATCGCTTTCCTTGCAATAAAAGCCATCAGTTTTGGGTCAATATTTGAAAATCATCACGACCATCTTTAAGACACACCGCCTGTATGAATAATCAACTGTTTACAAATCAGTACAAGGTTATACGGGTGACATAACGTTTTCAAGATTCCATCGGATTAACTTATGTAATATTTGTTGTTGTTGGATATTGGTATTGGTGGTTTGACACAAGCATAACCATAGTATAACTGTCATTAAATGCTGTTGGTTAAATAGTTGGTGGCGTGTGGATTATTTGATTCTTTTTGGGTATATTGGATTGAAAAAAAATAATTGCAAAGCTTACAAAAAACAAATAGAAATACAAGTAGCTACCACATAATTCTAATTTATTGACCATTAGTTTGTGTTTGTCAGTAATAAAGATTTTTGTTTTAAAGAAAGCTATATAGCTTATTATATATTGCTAAATTGATCTTCGTTTAATGTGTCCAATAAAAAAAAACCGGTTAAATTATTTTTTTAATTACTTTTGATATTTCAATGCAGGTAACAAATGCCAACTAAGTCACATACGTAACGATACCGTACTGAGATCTGCGAGTTAGATGAATAACCTTTTACCTAATATGGTTCACCTTTCTGGTACACGACAGAGCAAATAAGAAGCATGTATCGATTTTGTAACGCAAAATTTAGTTGATTAATCTATGGCCCATGTAATAATCAATTACTTCAAAAAACTTCTTCCCGATTACGTACTGGGTATTCAAATGTTGTACCCATCGAAGTTTATGAGTCACCTAGGCACATTGCTCGAACGTCATCTGAGACCACTTGAAAAAAGACATGGCTGATTTTTTTATGGACTGGGCTGCAGTAGTCATAGCTGTTACAATATGGAGGGCTTGATTAAAAAGCGGCAGGGTTTTGAATGGGTGACCGAATATTAAAAAAAAGGATCCTCTTTGATTGTAAACGCATCCACGACCGTTGGTGCCAGCTCCTATCTTAGTATGATAGTTATTTATACCTAAAATTCTGCATTGGGTTATGGTTATATTATCAATCTGTGCCCTACAGTGGAACGTTGAATTTATCAGAAAGTTGATGCGTTGATAGCTACAACCAAAATAAATGATAATGGTTTTGAAACTGTTCCAGTGCATTTCTGTAGAATAGCAGAGATAAGTTACCTGTATATGTGTATTCACTGCTAACAAAGAGTTTGTATACGTTAAATGAAGTACCCCGTAATATGATATAAGAAATGAGAATTTTACATCTTGATCATCACATCACTGTTGTACTTCTGGCAGACAGACAGTAAGCATTGCGATCAGTGCATTACTGTAGACGTGAAATCATTTCTCATTCATGTTATATAAAAGATCAATATCATTGTAACTATCATTTATATCGTGAATGATGATGTGATATAACATGTCGGTCGATTGTTATTGGAAATTGACGAGTTTACAACACGTCTGAACTATTGATATACTATGTATGCACTGTCATTACATACCAAAAGTATTATTATATTTCTCTATATTCCTACATCACAAGATACTGGGAGGTGTACTGAATTGAATGATACTAAACTAAAATCAAAATGCATCTTCCAAGACTTACACTGATATTACTTATTTATATTAAAACTATTAATCATATTGAGACTGAAAAATTACTTTCCTTTAATCATTTAAACTATCTGAGTATCTAAAATCTATTGATTTATCGAGAACTATTTATCGGTAAAATAAGTTTGAATCTTGCTATGAATTGGTGTTTTCTAAGTTCGTCATTTTTCTTAACATGATTATATACCCTCGTACAGTTAAAAACTAATAGCTGTATAGTCAAATCATGCATTATAGTTATAAAATCTGCTGACAAAAATGTCTCAGAATGAGTTTAATGTACTCAGTAAGATGTGAATTTTTAACTTTGTAAATCGAATCAATATTTATTCATTACAAAAAATATTTTTCATTAAAAAAAATACACACATTACATTACAGGTGCTTCTAATAAAATATCATAGATTAAGTTCGGCGCGGTAAGGATCACACATCAATCCGGTTCGTTAACCAACCCAATGCGGTCAGATACCATATTTGGTTAGGATTTCCAAAATCAGACCTCGGGTCATATTGATAGCCTCTAAACCAATCATACTTTGTTTATCTTTATGGACTTAAAAGTCAAATTATTAGTAATGAAATTAGAACCAAACCATGGTAAGGCCGCTATCTGATTATTCAAAAAGGTAAAGATTTTTCGGCCATATATCCGGGTGAAATCTAATAGACCTTATACATTGTTTGGATTATGTAATATCCATTGTGAGCAATATTGATTGACCGGCGTGAGGGAGATGTGGGAACATTGATAGTTATAACAAACACTATCAATGACAGTTTGGACACGCAAATTGTATTAATTAGACGTTGTAGCGTGGTTTCTATGCTTTTGATAGACAATTTCTACCTCAATTTTTTGTAACTTCCGTATAATGAAATTATATACGCGTATACTCGTAATTCAATTTCTAAGACTGTAGGTGTAGGTCTGTATGAACGATCGTCATTTAATGGCATGCCATGTATTTATATTGTTTTATATTTAATTGCAAATGGCCACTTTAAGGAAAACGATTTTATAGTGCTTGTTGTTACGTGGTATTTTTGTCATTGATCTTAAAAGACTATTTGATTGATATATTGATATGATCGTAATCAAAGTATAGTATTCTAAAAGATTTCTCGTATTCCAAAAAAAGATCGTCTTTTCAATGCGAAATTTGATCCGCATTAAAGATCAAACAAGTACTGAACGAATGATTTTAATTATTTTTTATTGATTTTTTATTTTATTAAACATGTACTGATTTATCAGACTAAAATGCTTATTAAAACGAAGCTACGACCCTGTCTAATTCATCTTCCGTGAAACAAATCAGCATTAGGCAGTAAACTCTTCGTCGGTCTACATGGCTTTCTTGTGATAGGGACATGTAGTAATTATCTTCTTCGGGAGAGTAACGATCCACGTCTATTCTGCAGAGCTGTATGTGAACAAAGTGTATTTGATTGAAATATTAATATTAAATCATCTTAATACCAAGTCTAACCTTGACCATTAGAGACTCAAGATAACCTCACCGATCCGTCGTGCCTCTTAACAAACAACAAACAAGGCTCTGATCAATCGTCATCATGCTCTGGACCTAACCCTGAATCTCCGAAAAATATTTAGAGTAACTGGTGAGGCCTATGAAGACTATATGCCGTGGGGCTGGCCGTTGTTACATGAAAACGATGTCTGATGTGAGTAGGAGTTTAAGACTCTTGTCTTTTTCCCTAAAAGGATTAAAGATCAAGGTTTACTAACACTGATGCGCATGTAAGAGTACATTTGAAGGCGCCAGTGTTGGTCAAGTTATTGAATAAACGACTTCTTATTATAATACGTGCAGTTCATCCCAGTTGCTACCACATACCATGGATCTAAAGATTAGCCTCCTCTGTTCTCGTCCCTACTTGGCGCAAATATCTTGTTGATAACATTTGTATAACTCAAACCAAATTTAAATAAATTCCCCTATGTTACACATTTGCTCCAACGTCATCATACACAGCTTGACGTAAGATAAAGATAAGATAAAAAATACTTTATTGCACGTAAAAAAAAACATACAACAACAGATAACAGAAAAAAAAACAAGTACAACATGGGCGGCCTTATTGCTTAGGTAGCAATTCTTCCAGGCAACCGGGACGTAGTCTGCTGACAGACTCAGAAAAGAAAATGAAAATGAAATTGTTTATTCAGTTTAGGTCTTAAAGAACACTTATGAACGTCAAATGAAGCTACCACTGGTTCGGGAGGTAGTTTCCACTGAGAAGAACCAGCAAGAAACTCAGTAGTTACTCTTTTCAAAAAAAATTGTGAATACAGATTCATTTGTAATCAAAATAATTATATAAAGCAAATTATTTTCAATTTTATCGTATTATATTGGTAAAATATAATAATCTACAAAATACTATTAAGCAGTTAAGTATTATATAAATTTAAATAGACGACAACAAAAAAAAAACAAAAGTAGGCGGCGTGGAAATCAACATGTCATGAGTTTTATCATTATATAATCTTCAACACTAAGTAAGCTTTTTTATTAAAATAGACTTTACATGAGACTTAAACTTATGCAGGGTACAATTACATTTTGTGGTAGCTTATTAAATATTTTAATGCTTAATCCACAAATGAGTTCCAACCTTATGCAATCTAAGATTTGGAACGGCAAGTTTGTGTTTGTTCCTGTCAAACTATGATTATCTGACTTTTTGAAAACATGTAAATTTTTGTGACATAGATGACGCAGTCTAGATGTACTGAGACGGTAATGTTAAATATTATTTGTTTAAATAATTCCCTTAGTGAAGTCACGTGATTTAAGGCCGTAATGGCACGGATGGATCTTTTCTGCAATACAAAAATGTTGTAGATCAGCAGCAGACCCCCACAAAAGTAGACCATAAGAACATCAGCTGTGAAAATAGCTAAAATACACAAGTCTTGCAGTCAATATCAGTGAGACTTCTTATCTTCCTACAGCATATGCAGCGGAACTAAGCCTTCTTGCCAAGCCGCAATATGGGACCCCACTGCAATTTGCGTCTAATTTATACCAGGAAAACGGTTGAATTTATTACTTCCATGGGTCCTTCATCCAAGTGATGAAAGTATCTACCTGCTTTACATTAGGCATTGTGAACTTAATACATTTGGTCTTCTTAGAGTTAAGAAGTAAATTATTGGTCGTAAACCAATGTAACCTGAGAAAGTGTAGTATTTACATCGTCAAAAGTTTCTTTTTGTCTATCCACGTTAAATATAAGAGATGTATCATCACAATAATACAGTTTCACATAGTTTTGAGTATAATAAGGTAGATCATTTATATAAATTAAAAATAAAAAGGTCCCAATATTGAGCCCTGGGGAACGCCCATCAATAAAAGGGCTCCGCTGGAACTTGTTTCTCCCGACATGTACGTTTTGGACTCTATTCGTTAAATATGATTGTATTAAATAAGAGCGTCCTTATCGACACCGTAATGCTTCAACTTCATGAGGAGAGTATTATGGTTAACGCAATCGAATGCCTTCGATAGATCGCAGAATATTCCTATAGCATCTTGCTTATTTTCCCGCCTCAAAAATGTAAATAATAATAAATAAATATCCACTGACATTCACACAGCGCCATCTAGCCCAAGTTAAGCGTGAAGCCTGTATTATGGTACTAACAACGGATAAATATACTTAAATACATTTTTTTTTTCGTAAATACATACATATACATAGAAAACACCCAGACCATTACAAAACATGTTCATGCACACAAATGTTTGTACTGCCCGGGGATCGAACCCGGAACCTTGGTGT
Source organism: Leucinodes orbonalis (assembly GCA_019425675.1). NCBI lineage: Eukaryota > Metazoa > Arthropoda > Insecta > Lepidoptera > Crambidae > Leucinodes > Leucinodes orbonalis. The sequence goes on from PQWD01006114.1 coordinate 19,795, forward strand.
TGCAGCGACCTTCAACCGCAACACCAAATGGGTCGTCACACCAAATGGGTCGTCAATTGCTATGTAATAGTTTGTTTACGTTGAAATGAGACAATAATTGATTAATATATATTTTTCAAATATCTTACTTAGAGCTGGGAGAATAGAGATAGGTCTGTAGTGAGACGGGTCACTCTTTTCTCCAGATTTGAATAAAGGTATGATTTTACTGAATTTCATCAATTTGGAAATTGCCCTGGTCAACACACTGATTAAAAATAACAGCTAAGTGAGGAGCAATACATATAATTATATTTTTAAGTATTTCTGTAGAGAGTCCCATAAATCCTCTGTTTTTTTAATATTTAACTCTTTAAAAGTTCTAATGATTATCCCTGCATTTACATGTGTAAATCTAAAAGACGTTTTGCACTCATCAACATGTGACTTGAGGAGAGAACAGCAAGATGAGGATTTGATTTAATTTACTAGTTACAGTGACAGCAATATTAAAAGAACTTTTCAAAAGCATCTGCCACCTGAGAGTCAGTATCAAGACTCCTGCCATCAATATTCAGTGAGATCTTGTTATCTTGTGTTTTTATTTTTACAAGTCTCCTTATTGATGATATTCCACGAAACTTACTTTTATTAGTAGCATTGATTATTTTATTTTTAAAATAATAGCTTTAGCTACTGCGCAACTTTTTTGAATAATTTAATAATTCTAACATACTCTATGATAACAGGGTCATTAGTATTAGCCTTAACATCATACAATTCAGTATATATTCATCATACAGTTCAGAGTTAAGGTCGATGCAGCTACTATAATATTTAAAAGCTTGCAAAGTCTTGGAATCGGAAGTTAAGTTCGGGAAGAACCAAAGTTGTTCGGCGCAATGGGGCAAGAGAGGAGTTGTGATGCCAATGTTTTATAGGCAACCTATTCTACTGATTGCAGTATGATGAACATGGTATAGCCGGATATTTACATAAACATAATTTGATTCATTTTTATAGTTGCTTAAGAATCAATTATTAATTTACCAGAGAAAATCATTGTCAAATTTGTACTATAAAAATTGGCAATGTTAGTTTTGTTGAAAACATAATTATTCAGTACCTTATTTTTATCAAAGCATTCCATTTCTTCAAAGTGACTATTGATATGAGCTTTTGGGTAGTGAAAATATCTCTTCAGTTCCGTGTATCTACCTAAATGCTAAAAGGAAACATAAACGTTATGGAATAGATTATACAACATAGACATATTATGAGGTTAATCTAAGTTATACAACCTTTTATTTCAAATTGTCAAATTTGATGCCACTATGAATTTAGTAAGGAGGCTGGTTGATCAATCCTATTATTGAAATAGAAGTAAAAATATGTTCTAAGTTTATCTTCCTTAAAAATTGTGTAATTAATATCCTTTTCTTTGTTTATTATATCGAATTAGCTGCCCACAAACATCCTTGGTCTTTTACGCAGATGAAAGGTTTCACATCATATAATAATACGATTCAAGACAGATGACTCCTTAATTTGGAAGTGTGCGTAAGCATACATAATGTCACACAAAACTACTATAGGGGTAAAATTGTAGTTCAGAAACTATGACCATAGCGTAGGTTTTCTTGTTTAGTTATATACTCAATTATAATCAACAAGAAAAACTAAACACTCTGATTATGTCAGCAACTACAAATAACGTTACCTGTTCAGTAACAGTAACTCCATGCTAGATTTGTTTACCCCTAAAGAAGCCTATTTCCTTCAACCCTCCGCATCCTACAAATATCCCGATTAAAATCTTAATATTTTCTTGCAATTTTTACTCTAGTACATTTAAAACCAAAATTATAAAAGTTGTAAGTAATTAGTATACAATTTATGTAGGTAAGCACGAGAAAAATGTAGGTTAACTCATTAGCTCAAATGTAGCTCTAATGATTACCAATGCCAAGGTCGGACAACCAACCAACGTTATATTGAAAAGCAAAACGAGTTTGCTTTTTAGTTGCTGAATTGAGCGCTTGCATTTTTTGTTCTAACTTTATTGGTCAAGTTTAGTAGCCCTTAACTATCATTTAGAACTCATCTCCGATTAGTTCCACAGCTTGAGTCTTGTCAAGGTCAGTGACTAAGAATCTTGGTAAAAAGCGAATATTACATATGTAATGGTTATAATGTATAATTTTTTTCGTCATCATCATTTAAACATAATACTGTTTCACGGTGAACTTTGAAATCTTCTTGATACACTAAATTAGCTTTAGTAAACGCATTTTACATTTTAAAATTGCTTACTTCAGGATCCAAGGAACCACTCCTTCGAATTGTATCTTGTGGAAATTCTTTGGGAAATATACGTCTCAACTCAACATCTTCACTAAAACATAAAATTAATTTAAAGTGTAATAATTTTTTTTGAACTAATATGTGTGAAGTTTATTTTTTGAATTTGGTATAACTTACTATGTATATATAACACTATGCACACTATTAGTTAATACGTATAAAATCTGTAAGATGACTGGTATTAATAACATGAAATTAATAAAAAACACGTATTACGAGTAATAAATACTCACAAGTAAATAAATAAAATGAAACATTTTCAACAATAAATTGATAACATCTGGTAACTGTAACAAGAAATAGCAATAAGCATTGAACGTATTACACTCTTATAACAGCTACTTTTATAGGTTTCATATAAGTTATGGTTTGTATTTTTACAACACTATATTTTACTATGTTATTGAGTTGGCGGTTGATATTACATGCCGTATGGCAAAGGCAGCTTAGGATTTTATTTCTACTCCTGCGGGAGTCATAAAAACGACTTGGGACAAAACATTTAGAAGAAAGTGGGTAGTGCCTTCTCTTATACCTTTTACCCGCTAATCAAGAGTAAATATTTTAATAGAGCTTCACTGTAGTGGAAATGTCTCAAAATTCGGCAGGAGACTGCTATGGGCTGTTAAGGTAAAGATTTCAATCCTGTTGACGAAATAAGCAGCATTTTTATTAACTTCCATGCATTTAGTTTCATTTGTATTTCAACAGGCATAAATATAAATACACATTTAACACATTTTACGACGGAAAAGGGTCGATGAGTACCCTTTTTTGTCTAAAACTGATCTGTAAAACATATAACATTGATATACATATATAATGTATAATTATAAACATATATATATGCCACTTAAGGCGTGACAT
>PQWD01006115.1:0-12647 GCA_019425675.1 Leucinodes orbonalis
CATAACCACGAACCACTCTGACAAGAGTGTACGGCTGAGAAGAAGATGTGTTACGCCCCAAACTGTATATGAAGGCCCTGCAGTAGGACGTTATTTCTAATTATGATATCAAATAGCTTCCGATACTTACCGCTTCGACCACTAACCACGGACGAGATTGAACTTTGACACCTCACACTTTCCATAACAGGCATTAATATCCTAACCTCAATAAAAAAGTGACTTACTCTGCGAATCGAAAATGCAAATACAATTTTAAAGATCAGTATATGGTATCACCGAGCGAGTATCTGTCTCATACGAGGGTTGTACTTGATATATCACTTAGTCAGGAATCCTCATAAGTTACTGTTCCCAAGCGATAGTTTTATTGGGCCAGAGATGGATGTGACCGTTTAGCTTGTCGGTATAAGCGGATTCGCTAACTTCTTCGGACGACGTTAGATTTATAACGGTTATATTTAATGCTATTAGGAGTTAGGACCAACGTCAAAGATAAGTACCGTATTCTTCATTGTTCGTTGTATTATTTTATTGTATTTAGGCCATTAATTTGAATATATTTATATTTTTTTTTTTATAATTTTTTGCAACGAATTATATGAGATTTACATTGGTTTAATTTCATATTATAACGACCACAGACATCTCAATACAATAACGGCTGTTAATTCATCATTGATATTAAATTCTTCCTAAATACATTTGTTTATTACAACGCCAAATGAATCTTTATCTATACTGATATTTCATTTTATTGAAATAAAATAATTAAGTCGATATCAGTCTTCAGGTGGTGTGGTGTATACCTAAATTCAATAAGCTAGTCTAGACTTTTTTGCGCCTACACGTGCTCTATTCTTTACTGTGAGCTTAGTCTACCCTCTTTTGATACTTATTGGATAAAATACAAATAATATGACGATGATTATTTTAACTATGTTTTAACCAGATACAGATACCACTTTTTACCTTTTCATATTTATCCGTTTACCCAAAGCACATACCTCACACCAATGATGTAAAAAGTATAGATTCGTGATATGCTCACAAAACAATCGAAAAAAGTGTTCCGAATACAGTGGCAGCATACATACTCATATTTTGAATGAGCTTACATTTACCTAAACAAAGAGCTTACAACTGTATTCTCTTTGGCGGTTAATTTTTGAGGTACGAGGTACAGATGGCGTATCTACCTTAATATGTACAGAATATCATTGCCTCACGCTCTGTCTTTGACTTATCGCAGTCCATTGCTTTATATAAGTACAAATGCTATGTAAATATTCACAAGGAATAATCTTGCCTGGCTTTCATTATTGTATAGGATGGTTTGTGCAGTACATTCTCAGTTTGCTTTATCCGAACAGCTGTTTTCATTAGTTTCTTGGCAGATGTTCAATCCACTAATCAAGCAAACAAAATAGGCTAGGTTATGATAAAGCAGTCATGCTACAAAAGTAAGTCAAAAAAGTAAGTAAGTCATATTATTTTGTGATAATCCAAAACTAACTGCAACTGTTTAAAGTTTACACACAATTTTATATTGCGTCATCATCAACTCATATACATCCCCACCGGGGGGCACGAGCGTAACCGTATAGGGTATTGGCCTTAGTCGTCCACGCAGGCCCAGTGCGGATTGACCGACTTGACGCACAACCTTTGAATTTCTACGCATGGGAGCGCAGGTTTCCTCACAATGTTGTCCTTCACCGTAAGAGCGTCAAATAAACGTACATATAATTTTGAATATACATTGGTACGAGGCGGGATTTGAACCTGCACCCTCCAAATCAGACGGCAAGATTCTACACCAATAAGCCACTGACGCATAACAAGACCTATTGCAATCAAACAACACAACCCACTAAACTGCATAATGAAATAAAAAGACGAGCTTCCAAACCAGTACGTGACTGCAGCCAGTTGTAACGAGCCAAACCCGGCCAGAACTGGCCCGCACCGGTTCAAACCAGCCGTAACTGGGTCACGCAGGAGTGTAGTTAACACTTGAAACTAGTTTTTACCGGAATTTACTGTCCCCAGGGCGGATTGTTCGCGCCCGCTTACAAGTGCTCGCGCTTGTTACATAGCGTGTGCAGCCAAAGTTGGCGGCGCTGTAATAATAACGTATATCGGATTTTGCAAACTAATTAACTGACAGAACAGGAACGTAGTAATAATTGGATGCTTTTAAATGCATATGTTTATGCATTTAAAAGCATCCAATTTATTTAAGATATGGGATCGAATTAATCATAAAATTAATTGATGAGTCGATGAGCTCTTGGCAGACATAGTGTTAGCTCAATCAACCAAATGCAAAAGACGGCTAGTAGAAGCTAGAGGAAAATGATGGAGTGCCGGATCTTAAATATCGTACTTTATAAGTAATATTCCACAAGTCTGCATTTATATGCGACAGGTTTAAGCGAATCCGACTAAATCACTAACTATAAATTATATATATATTACCACTAAACCCTAGTCACAATCTCCAAGCTTGGCAGGCGAGTTGAAACCATCCTTCAAGAGGTAAGGTTTGATGAAAGACCACTGTTACGTCTCCGCTGATCGAGCTTTTGTTCCTACACCGCCTCTTACAGCTCTCTGGGAAGGCGAAGATAGAATGACATTTAGAATTCAAGTCTGCCGTCACCTGATGCATTTAAATATCCATTCGTAAAATATAAACTTCAAAATATTAATAATGAAGTGAAAACTTAAACCTCAATTGTATTACCACAGATAAAATAAATACTTTACAAATGTAGATATAACTAAAAGGATATAACAATCGCGAGCTACAGTACAGGTACCCCTGGCAGCAGGATGATCACTTAAAGAAAAAAATCTATGATCTCATTCTCATTAATGCTTCAATGAGAAGCCATAAAATAAACATCTTAATCTTACTTCAGACAGCCATCTTTAATTTCCGGGTAACGTATGCCATTATTTTAATGACATCAATAAAATTATTTGAATTTCAAACACTGTGACACTTCAGTTTTATCGTTCACCGTGAAAAATATCCATCGCTATTTAACAATCGCTGAATTATATCTGAAGAATATAAACGCGTGAGAATTTTATGGTCGACCGTTTATTCTCGAAAGTATTCTAAATTTGCCTCAACAGAAAGCCGTTTGAGCTGAATTTTAATATTTGGACGTAATATAAAATTCTAATCAAAAAACGTACTTTACCCATTGCGAAGAGATATCTGGGAGCAATGGGGAAATTGGTCAAACGATAATTACCTCTAATGTTTATCAGTTCGTTATTCATGTTTGTTTTTTTTAAATGCAATTGTTTTGTAAAACATGAGATTAAATGTTTCCTCAGAAAATGTTCAAGATGATCTCCAGGTACAATAGTAATGAATGCCTCACGACACACAAAAAAATTAAGTAAATTTGATAATTACCTACTTACCAATCAATCTTTATGATGGTGAGTGGGATATAATACAAATAAAAACTAGCTTTCAGCCTACTGCAGGGCACAGGTCATCTAGCACATCATTGCTCCATAGTCTCCATATACATTTGGCCGCAGCCTTATATACAATTAGTTAGTTATTAGAACAATAACCCAACCAGATGCATAATCCATGACTAAATTTTGCCGATCGCGATCAGTTGGCAGAATTTTCATTCATTATCACGTCACTCACTCACATGTCATAATGACATGGTAGTGTGCTCGTGCTTTTAATATTGTATCCTTTAATGACGCATTAAGGTCAAAATTTAAATGAATAATTATATGTTATTTTGTTTGATGTTTCCTCGTAATTGTGCATCTAGGTAAATTATTGTTTTACTAAAGCTGTAGCCCACCATTCAGTTGGTAAGTAAGGATATAAAATAGCTGGAGATAAGGGCTTGACGTGAGACTTCAGCTGTTTGTTTCGCGCACCCAAAAAAAAAAGTTACTTAACTTACGGAATCGATAACTAAACAAACTGGCAAACTACCACTAAGCCATAGAACGATCAATCAGTCGAACACTAACTTTTAAATGTACTGTTACTTTTTATTGTCAACTAAATTTATATATTTTTTTATTATGGAAACAATTTAATTTGTGCATAAGGTATTTAAGTTACTAAATCAAAATTAGTGAAAACTATTTGAAATCATCTTCTTTGTCGAACGCTTATGAAAGAGGTTATTTCTTGTTAGAAAATCCTGATGTGATGTGTTTTTAATGAAAATATGTTTTAATAAATTTAATATGGTTAAAAGTATAACATGTATCCAAGTTAATCAGCGTGTGTTTCATGTTTTATAGGACTGGGGACAAAAGGTATATTCGAGCGCAAGTTCATGGACGAATAATTATTTACGTTTGATATTCAAAAGGGTGGACCTTTATAACCGGCCAATCGTGTGAACTTCCATTTCAATAAAGATAACAGGATATTTAAATAAAGACTTTTTTTTGTAAACGTATTCGTTTATAAATAAAGCAACAGATAAAGGGCTTATTTACATTTAAGAAAGTTAAAAACTAGAAAATGACAAAGTTCAAGTTGAATGATTTGTTTCTTGAAATAAAGCACAAGGAAGGCAGTATTCAACATCAAATCATAATACCATGAATTTACCCTGAACTGAAATAACTGAAAGAAGAAGAATCCACAAACCTGCGACAGCCCTTTTTAAAATAATACATTGATATATAATAAAACATTGATGTCATAGATATCTCTTTTTATCTCATTTTATAGGAAAAAAAAGAAAAAAATTAACGACACAATATGATAAAGGATGAATAAGAGTATTTTTAATTGAAGCAGTTTGGAATATTATGAGATTTATATTATGACCTTATCACCAAGACGAAAGGAAGACGGAAAACAAAGCTTTCTTATCGGAATTTCACATTTTTCCTTTAAGGAACAGAACCTCAAAATAATAATTTCTTTTCGACCAAGGACTCTTATTTGGTTATCATCATAAGCCCGTATGATAATCATTAATTTCATTGCGAATATTACTGAGCCTTCCCTAACGATTCCCACGCCGACCGATCCGAGTCGTCATCTATCTGCTATTTTTTATTGCTCGCCATTTGGAAATTCTTGGAAACACTATGCGGGCTCGCTATCGCATGCCCATTTGTTCAGCGATTGCCGCAATGGTATAAGACTAAAATTGAGGTACTTTTACTCAAGGAAGAAAAGAAAGATGATTCCGTGCTTTGGAAGAACGCTCAGACGACAAAACTACAGGGGTAAAGCTTCCCTGAACCCAAACATCCAATCAACCTACCTTATAACAACATCAGCTCATAAACGTCGCCACCGAGGGCACGAGCCTACCCGTAAATGGTATAGGACTTAGTCATCCACGCGTATCCTGTGCGGATTAGCCTTATCTGTTTGCATTGATGCGGGTGTTTGTATATAGAAATGTGTAGGTATTTACAGAAAATATAAATAATATGTACATAATGAAAGCTCCATTTCGTTGCTTTTCTTTATTTATTGTTTCACAGTCGAATAAAAACACTACCCGTTTCAGCCGCTATAAGTTAACACTTATATTCCTAAAAACGCGCATATTTGGGTTTTTAGCACTTTCAGTGCAACGTGTATTTTTGAGTTTTTGCAACGCATGCAGTCGAGCTCGCGTGAACTCTCATTTCCATACAAGCGTATTTCTGGCCATAAAACGGGAAACACGGAATTTTTATATTAATGGCGCCATATTTTGTGGAGCGATCTTGTTTTGGTGACTTACTAATTATGCGGTGGAAGTGGCAAGAGAAAGCTTTTTTTACCGGTAATTTCACTAGCTACAGTGTCCTCATCCCGAAACAAAAAAAGTGCATAACACTTCTGTTCACGGGATGATATCTGGCACTGCGGTGGCGCCTACCTAGACGACTCAGTATCGAGTCTACCACCAACCAGCCACAGAGCATCCAATTGCAATGCACAGGCTTTCTAACACATCATCATGAGCTCATTAAACGTTAATCAGCCCCCAATGAGGGGCTCGAGCATAGAGTAAATATAACTAGGTATTTACCACAGACATCAGAATATACATTAAGATGGACAAGCCGCCAAGTTTATAGGCAGTCCCAGTGTCGCAATTTCTTTTCGGTTCATACCTGTGAAAAGTTATTATATTTCTTGGTAAATTTACTGATTCATTGCGATGATGGCATGTTACAATTGCACAGGATAGCATTTTGGAAAAAAAACGGTAATTTCTTCTAATATTCGTGCGTCTTTTTGGTGTAACTATTGAGACGTCGGCTTCTACACCAAGGGTTCCGGGTTCGAGCCCCGGGCAGTACAAGCATTTGTGTGCATGAACATGTCTGTTTGTGTTGGCCTGGGTGTTTTCTTTGTATATATGTATTTATTTACAAAAAAGGTATTTAAGTATGTTTGTCAGTTGTTTAGTACCCTGACTACAAGCTTGCGCTTAATATAGGGCTAGATGGCGCTGTGTGAATCTCAGTGGATATTTATATATTTATTTATTATAAAAGGAATTTTATCTATAGCATTTATATTAGATTATATGAACGCTACATACTAATACATACTGTCAAAAAAATCCCAAAATATGTATGTCAATTTTATACCGACTAGCACACAAAGTGCCCTCGAAAAGATATACTTTATTTAACTAATGCCCAAGTACGCTCAAATAACTTGGTTAGTTTGCGTTTGTCGGAATTCCCGCCCCCGCTAGTGACTCGCACCACCCACATAACAATGGGGGGCTCAATTAAAATTCCTTAGAAGTCGCCGTCCCGCTTTTATTACAGTAATTCCGTGAAAAAGACAACTTTCGCCGTCTCCTGACTTACAGAGGAATGTTGATTTTGTCTTAGCTAATTATAATAGACACCAATTCGGACGCGGAAACCGTTAAGGAATGTTTGGATTTGAGAGCAGTTTGTGTATCTTTGAAAAAATACGTTTGTTTTCTTGCATGTTTCGCTTTCTTAAACTAACATTTGTATCTTTAAACCATCTAAAAACAGAAGGTGACAGACCAATGCAGGACTTGTGGGCTACTCCACGACAGTAAAGGGTATTTTTTATTTCAAAAGTCAAAGGCAGTTAATGTATCTTTTTAAAAAAACATGTTTATGTTTTGTAGTAGGTTTTCCCTTTCTTAAACTAACAAATATATCTTGAGTCCATCTAAAATAGACCGTGACTGACCATCGCAAGATTTGTGGACTACTGCACGACAGTGGAGTGTCTTTTTATTGTTCCACCTACGAATACTAACTACAAATTACATTTATAGCTCGTAGTAGTCGTAGTTTTGCTTATTGATGAACTTTCTACTACCAGAAATCTTAATTGAAAATGGATGTTATTTTCTTTTGCAATTAATGATTTAAAATGTACGCAGAGTTTCAAGGTTTTAATTTAATTTTCCCCGATATGAATTATATCAAATAAACATTTATTTAAAATAAGAATAGATTACAAAATACAATGACAAGTCATCTTACGATATTGTAACAACAAATAAAAAGTTATGATGATTCAAAGGCATGGGGTATTTAAAGAAAATAATAAAAAAGTCATATCTCCACCACAATGAAACTTAAGACATTGCGTCTGCCGGGGAAAAGTAGCGTTAGAAACCCTGTCATCATCATCATCGTCAGCTTATTAAACGTCCCCACTGAGGGGCACAAGCCTACCCGTATAGGGTGAGTAGGCCTTAGTCGTCCACGCGGGCCCAGTGCGGATTGGACGACTTCACACACAACCTTCGAATCTTTTCGCAGGCGTGCATGAAGGTTTCCTCACGATGTTTTCCTTCACCGTAAGAGCGTCGGATAACGTACATATATTTTCGAAAATTCGAAAACACATTGGTACGTGGCGGGATTTGAACCTCAGCCCTCCTGGTAGGAATGAGACAATCCACACCATTGAGCCACCGACGCTCTCATACAGAAACCCTGTATACAGCAGGATATGCTGCTGCAGTTGGCTAAGGACAGGAAAGTGTTCTTGGGATCCCTTTCAAGGGTATAAAATAAATCTAAAACATCAAACTCAAAAATAACTTCCCATCGACTCAAAGATCATGTCGTCCACTTGAATCGTCTTCGACGTACAACTCAAACATAAATAATACCGAAATATCCCGGTCGGACTCAAGGAAAATGCGACAAGGAAAATCATTGATTAATCACGGCTTAGCGCTGGGCCGGACTACCTAAGGGCTACTTGGGCTGCAGCCCAGGGCCCCGAGGTTACTGAGCGCCCCCAGACCTTGCTAAAAACAACAGGCGAATCGGTCTCTCTCTCATCCAAAGGTCGCCTGGAAGTAATTGCTACCACAGCAATAAGGTCGCCTTTTGTACAATTAATCATCATCAGCTTAAACGTCCCCACCGAGGGGCACGAGCCTACCCGTATAGGGTGCTTAGGCCTTAGTCTTCCACGCGGACCTTCACACACGGCCTTTGAGTCTCTTCGCAGGCGTGCATGAAGGTTTCCACACGATGTTTTCCTTCTCCGTAAGATACAACAATAATACAATTAACACTTGCGTAGATTTAGGTAATTTATAGCCATAATCTGTGAATATAGAAACAGTTTTTTGGCATGACTATTAGTTGATAGGCCCCTCAGTAGTTTCAGCCTAGAGCCCAACAAATTCACGATCCGCCCCTGGCTTAGCGTATCAAACGTGGAACGGCCCCGCAACCTCCGGACTAATTAATCAGCCGAGACATTGTGTAAATCCATTCCGATTACGCCATTCTGCTTATATTTTGACGAACGATTGGTTTAGAAATATATATAGGACGAACTGGTATTATATATATATATATAATATATATATATATATATATTATATATATATATATATATATATATATATATATATATATATATATTTAACTTATATGTTTTGAGTAGCTGGATGTATTGTATATACTGCAATACCAGATGGCATAGAAATGCGTAGCGAATACATTCTCTTTAAAGGTCGCCAGGTCGTATCGCTTAGGAAATATCTTAGACAGTAATTGATTTCATATTTTTGATGTACACGGTTATAAATTTCAATAAGGTTGTCTGATTAACTTATTGAAATCGAATTTACAAGTATTTCATGGTTTATATAGTCAATAATATTTTTTTTAATGTTAAAATATGGCACTCCTGGTGACAATGCCTCTCAGAAGTCTTGAGTGTCGCAGTTATTTTTTTGTCTCTTTCTTGGTTTAAAATATGATCACACGATGAATACAAATACTTAATTAGTATTAATTCGAAGTCCAAATTCAATTCTATTTTCAAATCCGTTTTTGTTAGAATGTAAAGAATAAATATATATATGTACAAAAGTCATTGTAATTGACATTCATCATATCATCATTATACGTACATACAATATACGTCCCACCGAAGCGGTCGAGCCTATCCGTGTAGGGTATTATAATAATAATTACCTATATTATTTAATTAATTAATTTAATTATAATTCCAAAGATAAATTAAAAATCCTCTAAGTTGTTGCCGCATCTATGCTGGCTTTAAAAGAGTCATTAAGGACGTTGTTTGTTTAGGACACAGGCCGTCAGCGAATTAAACAGCCTTTGAGACGCCTTAATTACTCGCTTTATTTTTCTTACACTTGGGTTCACATTTTAAAATTATATTCTTAGTGCCATATCTTCTTATCTTCATTAATTACTAGCTGTAGGTTAATTTTTAACCTATGTAAGTGCGCAGATCACGCGACGCGCCGCCGCGCGATACAACATTGCTTTATATTTTTCTGAATCATAAAGTTTTCTAATAGCCTTTGGTTTTCCTTATTACATCAGCTTCCTGCCAAAAAAAGTCCCGTTCAAATCTGCCCAGTCAACCTATCGCAGTCCACTGCTGGACATAGGTCTCCCCTATTTTGCGCCAGACATCCCGGTCCTCCGCCTTTCTCATCCAGCCTCCACCAGCGTCGTTTCGCCAGTCGTCGGTCCATAGGGCCGGAGGGCGTCCTACGCTACGCATGCCGAGACGCGGTCTCCACTCCAGAACTCGTCTGCTCCAACGGCCATCAGTTCTGCGACATACGTGACCAGCCCACTACGACTTCAACTTGCTGATCCGACGGCTATGTCGGTAACATTAGTTCTCTTACGGATTAAATCATTTCTGATCTTATCCCTAAGAAGGAAGCCGTACATAGCTCGCTCCCTTGCGCATTGAGTGACTTGGAACTTGTGAACCAATCCCGCAGTCAGTGTCCATGTCTCAGCTGCGTATGGACGCATTGCTCAGTCTTTTGTCTTTAAGCATTGCGGAATCGTCGACGTAAAGACCTGTCATAACTTGTCGAATGCCGCCCAGCCCAACTGAATCCTCCTACTAGCTTCCCTCTAGAATTTGTGCCGGCCAAGTTGGATCGTTTGGCCCAAATAAACGTATTCTTGCACAACTTCTAGAAGGACACCATCGACGCATTGGTGTATCTAACGTATATATATTCATATGCATAAAAAAAAATTCAATATTACAAACACTGGATAACTGTGGTCTATCACTCTCTCTTCAACATATTTTCGCAATCTAATGCTGGACATAGGTCCCCCACATTCTGCGCCATATGAGGAGGACCGGGATGGTCCTCCGCTTTTCTTATCCAACCTTCACCGACTTTTCTCAAATCATTTCTATCACAGTTATACCAAAAACAAAATCCAATTGTGGTAGAAATAGTTATACGGTTTATCTAAATTCATAATGTTACTGGTACGGGTAATTCAGCCTTATATTAATCATATATCTAGCATCCATTGGTGAGAAGAACAAACTGTTCTTCCTATCATGGAAAAAGAAGTCACGTTGACAAACAATCGGAATGTCATAGTTTCAATACCGCCTTACAAACTCTGACGTTTTCTTTTTGCTAAGCCGTTGGTTACGACCTAACATGCCCTCGGAAGCACAGAATCTTCTGATCTTAGGTCCTGACAATTATATTCCAATCTCAGAAATACCCAAAATGAAAAGAAAAACAAAAGACAGCCTGCTTATTAAATATCCTTAGTAAAACGAGCCCACCAACTAAAACCTAAATGGTGAACCTAATAGCTTTAGTGCTCATCACTACCAAATGTGCCAACCACGATCGATATAAGAGGCTAAATGGACTTCTTTTAATAATGTATTTTTGTTATAATAATTTATATTAAGGGTATAGGATGATATAATTGTTTATTTTCTTTTATTCGACAACTATTTATATAGATTGATGTAACTTGTACTTACCGTAGTGAAGTTAACTAAATAATACCTATACAAACACACAAAAACTAGGGCAAGTATGAACAGGTCAAGATTAGTGGAATAAGGGACCCTTCGTGACGTAATTAGTATTTGTACACCGCCGGCCTCGGTCGTTCTAATAAGCCAATCATACACAACTATCCATATTTCAGTTATTTTCACTTTCGTATTAATTAATTTATAGGTAGGTACACCAGTGCCAGATATCGTCCGTGAAACAGGAGTGTTATGCACTTTTGTGTTTCGGAATGAGGGCACTGTAGCTAGTGAAATAACCGGACATAAGAGACCTAACATCTGTTGTCTCGGATGTCGGGCGCATTTCGACATTGATGGAGAATAATAATTGTGTATCAGTTCTTGGTCTCAATAAATGCCTCTTTGTCAGGCATATCACTTACCATCAGGTGAGCGTCCTGACTGACTTGTACATTTTGTAACATAAAAAAAATTATAAGATAAAGTTCTGTTCTTGATACTTTCTCTCATTATACTAGGTCAGAGTTTCACCTAATGGAAACAGTTCTTATGTACCATGTATTTGCCTTACGCAGTTGTAATTCGTCGTAAATTACTACTTAAGTGTAGGGATCGGTCTACTGGCCTCAAAGAACCCCCAATAAATAACCCTACCTAAATCAACTTGGGGTCTGTGCAATTAACCAGTCGGCACGTGAAAAATGGAGATATTTCGACCTGACGGTAAAACGTCGATTCAACTGCCCTTTGTGCAATATAGCTTGGGTCGATTTTAATTAAACATACATTAATCTTTTTTAATTGTGTCACATATTTTTACCATAAATTTTAAACCGCTTGAAATCAATACCGCAATAAGCTTGAAACCGCTTGTTAAGATGAATATTTATTGATACATAATTATGAATGAATGTCTGTACTGGGGATAATTATTATTATTCTTTCCATATACATATGCACTATAGGCACTAACTGGTAAACTTTTTTTGTAAATACATACACATTACATATAAGAGCGTCGGTGGCTAAATGGTGCGGACTACCGGGAGGCTGAGGTTCAAACCTCCAGGTAGGAACCTGCACACGCCCAAAAGATTCAAAAGGTTGTGCGTGAATTCAACCACTCCGCAAGGCCTATACACCATTTACGGGTAGGCTCGTGCTTCTCAGTGGGGACATATAGTGAGCTGATGATGATGATTATGTTATAGAAAATATATTTTATTTTACCAGTACATAAAAATATAGCACGGCCACATCTTAGAATACAAATTGTATAGCAATGTTTCTTTCCCTATAATTCTTTAATTGACTAAATTCTCCCTATGAACTGTACCTTCTTAAGCTACGAACAAGT
>PQWD01006119.1:0-57797 GCA_019425675.1 Leucinodes orbonalis
AAGACTTTGTTATAAACGTTGTATTAGTTGCTTAATCGCTACGAGTTTTCCGAAACTATTAGATTTATATTCAAGAGCTCTAATAATGTAGCTCAAAGCTTGTTGTGCTATCTTCAAGGGTAATATGTTGGTAATAATAATTAAGTAAACAATTTGAAACTACATTATTCTACAATTGGGTTATTTTCAGTCTGAAACAGGTATGGATAATTGAAAAAAATGCTGGTATCGCAATTTTAAGACAATTTTACATTTACATTTACCAGTTATGGGGTTTTTAGGGGTCGAGTGGATAATAACGTGCAAAATTTTTTTAAGGGTCGAGGGATAAATCCTTTTAATTATCGATGCTTGCGTCGCGCACATAGTCGTATGTTCTCATACTGTGTCTGCTTCTTGGTAAGCGTAGCTGGGAGACCCTATGCCCGCTGGAGGAGCTTGATTAAGAAAACCGAACAATATCCAGCTGTGGATCGCGATATGTTGTAGAGAGTTTACTTCTATTGGTTACCACAAAAGATCGTACAGAGATGTTTGGTTACGCTGAGTGGTAACCATTTTAATATCGTCTTTCTATTCGGACAATCAGGTGATACGGCCTGCAATTTCCTAGCCAAGCTGGGTAAAATCGCATGAAGTGACGTTTCGCCGCTGGATTCGAACCCTAGACTTCCGGATCACGCAGCCGAACATGCCCACTAGACCACGGAGTTGTGTACTGATAATAAATAAATTAAATTGCCTTATTGAGGACAACCCTATCCATAGATTTGTAACTAAGACACAAAAAATAAATTGAATTAAAATGGGTTAGTTAAAAACAGAAAAAAAATGTTCTTTTAATGAACCTGTGTAGTAAAACCTGGGTGATCACTTTGTCCACAAAGCACTGCCATATCGGAAAATTCAGCCTATTGTAATAATTATAAGGATGACGTTGGGACTCCGACTCTGCGCATCAAGGATGCTGTCTTCTTCCAGATAATAGCTTCAAAACTGTCGGTTTGTATTCACGAATATCCCTGATGCGCTACAGAATCGTATAGTCCCAACATCAACTCACACTGAATAAAGTTATTATGATTATATTTACACCGCTCGCACTGAGGCCCCACAAGTATGGCTGGCGTCCAAGTCGGAAATCCTACATTTTGTATAATGTCCGTTCTGTTTCGGATCCAGACTTTTCTTTTATAGGCGCTTTCTGTAGATTACATTTTTATTTTGTGCTTGAAGCGGCCATATTTTTTGTTTACTATATTTTGCATTCATTACTTCCATTTGAGATATTGGTGACATTAAATTGAGACGTTATGTTCGTATTGCCTTGGTATTAGCCGTGGGGCAACCATTATAGTATTAAAAACGTTAAATGTATACTGTAGGAAAAGCGTCCGGAATGGAGACGTCTCTTAAGGCAAAACATCGACGCCTTCGAATCCTCACGCAGAGACGAACTCGACACTAAGCGAGATAAAATTAAAGCCAGACCACCAACGGCTTTACTTTATAATTATAGCGGTGGCGTACTCACGTGCCCGAAGTGCTCAAGGACCTTTAAGGTAAAAGTTGGCTACAGTAGCCATATGAGAGCACATGACCGCGCGGATCAGAGAGGCGCTGGCTGCTGAACCCGTGCAACCACAGATTTCCCAATACAGGAGATGGGGCAAGCCGCGTTTAAAGTGCGACAAATGTAAGCTCAACGAGCATACACTGGCTGCCAGTTTACGCTCTGTTAGACGAGTCAAGACACACGAATATTAGAAGAAATTATCGTTTTTTTCCAAAATGCCATCCTGTGCAATTGTAACATGCCATCATCGCAATGAATCAGTAAATTTACCAAGAAATATAATAAATTTTCACAGGTAAGAACCGAAAAGAAATTGCGACACTGGACTGCCTATAAACTTGGCGGCTTGTCCAGTCTAATGTATATTCTGATGTCTGTGTAGGAACCAACATGTAGTACAATTGCTCCAAATTACTAGTGATATTACCTGGTATAAGAGACCTGATCTTTTGTCTGGGTGACGGGCGCAGTGGGGCATTGGTGGAGAATAATAACTGTCTATCAGTTGTTGGTCTCCTTCAATGCCGCTCTGTCATGGTCAGGCGTATCACTTACCATGAGCGTCCTGATCGCCATGTTCATTTGGTAACATAAATAAATGTAATAATTCAGCTGTAAATTTCTTCATAAAGTAAATAAATAATAATAAATGTAAAATATCATATAAATAGAAATTTAATACTTACGATATCTCCCCAAAAGGCGCAAAGGCATCTCTCAAGCTTTGAGTCTCTATCTCTGGACTCAAGTCACCCACGAAGATGTGTAGTGCTCTGCAACAAACGGACAAACATATTTTTTAGTATTAATATTGCCTCAGTGGTTCCGTAGTTTTCGTGGGTTCAATCTCATAGCGAAAGACACTATAAAATAATATCCACTGACATTCACCCAACGCCATCTAGCCCCAATTAAGCGTAAAGCCTGTATTTCGGTACTAAACAACTGGTAAACATACTTATATATATATAAATTTTTTAATACATATTATAGAAAGAAAACACCCAGGCCAATACAAACAGACATGTTCGTGCACACAAATGTTTGTACTGCCCGAACTCGTAACCCTTGTTGTAGTCAACGTCTGAACCGTTACACCAAATAGGCTGGAGATCGTCGACACTGTTCGATTTTTTCCAGTTTGGTTGCAGGCTGAATCACCTGATTGTTCGGAAAGAAAGTGGCGCTGTGTGAATGTCAGTGGATATTTATTTATTTATTAAATATAAATATATATAAATATCCACTGACATTCACACAGCGCCATCTAGTCCCAAGTTAAGCGTGAAGCCTGTATTATGGTACTAAACAACGGATAAATATACTAATATACATTTCTTTTTAAATACATACATATTATACATAGAAAACACCCAGACCATTACAAACAGACATGTTCATGCACACAAATGTTTGTACTGCCCGGGGATCGAACCCGGAACCCTTGGTGTTGCAGCCGACCTCTCAACCGCAACACCAAATGGGTCGTCAATGTTGTTGTATGTTTTGTATTATATGAGTATGTACACGGAACATAAGCCAATTAAAATGTTTTTTTTTGGTTGGGAAATCTCTGAAACGGCTGGGCCGATTTGCTCAGGACTTTCAGTTACATCAATTGTAATACGGATAGAACAAAGGCATCAACTAGGTGGTACACTCGGCACTGAGTCGACTAGGTAGGTACCACCGCACTGACAGATATTGTTCCGTGAAATTGAAGTATTTGCACTGTGTTTCAGGATATGCCCCTTTCACTGTAGCTTGTGAAATTACTTAATTACAAATATAAAATAAATACTAATTAATTAGGTCATCATCATCATCAGCTCATTAAACGTCCCCACCGAGGGGCACGAGCCTACCCGTATAGGGTGATTAGGCCTTAGTCGTCCACGCGAGCCCAGTGCGGATTGGACGACTTCACACACAACCTTCGAATCTCTTCGCTGGCGTGCATGAAGGTTTCCTCACGATGTTTTCCTTCACTGTAAGAGCGTCGGATAACGTACATATATTTTCGAAAATTCGAAAACACATTGGTACGTGGCGGGATTTGAACTTCAGCCCTCCCGGTAGGAAGGCGACAGTCCACACCATTGAGCCACCGACGCTCAAAATTTATTAGGTATAAGAGACCTAACATCTGTTGCCTCGGGTGACGAGCGCAGAGCCAATGGAGCTGCGCGCTTTTATGTTTTACTGCGGGAAAATAAAATCTTCTACTGCGGGCAAAACCTCGGCAAACAGCTAGTAAATCAAATGAATACAAGCATCCAATTCTACGTGTTTGTACTGACTATTCCTTAATTCAAATCGGGACTGTATCCTATTTGCAAATTTGCTCCCGGAAGTGATTAGAACGTGAATATTTAATAGGATAGTTCCCTACCTATAGGATGCCGAGTTTAGGGATTTGGGACAACGGGTCGTGCAATTCACGGGAATCGTGTGTGCTGAATCCGAGTGTTTTTCTACAAACCCGTGGGACTTTTTCAATTTCGATGTTTTGTACTTTTATTTTCTAGTTAATAGCGTCGGTGGCGTATCAGTTGCTTGAATGCCGCTCTGTCATGGTCAGTCGTGTCACCATCGCGTGAGCGTCCTGATCGTCTTGTACACCTCAATATAAAAAAAGACAATTAGGTGTTTCAGCCAGCAATGATCGTGAGTTTATCTGTTTGTATCAGCATATCTCGAGACCGAATTTGATTGGACGTTTACTGGCAGATAGCTGATGTTATAAATAATAACTTAGGCCCGTATTCCAGAACGAGACTTTATGTTGATCCTTACTTAAATTGTGTTAGAAAGGGATGATGCTATTTATCGTATAGAGCGATATCCTTCTCTCATTCTACGTAAGTGAAGAAAAACCTTTTTCTTTTTTAATTTGGGCCTAAGTCTTTTATTCCATAAAGTCGCGGGCATAGTTAACAACTTTGGGCTTTTAGTCTGAAATGAAAGGATTTTATTATTATTTTATAGCTGTTAAATAATAATTCTATTTGAAACTTAGACACAGATTTATATAAAGAAAATCCAGTGAAACTGATTTCTCTGCAGTGAGCCGAGGTTGGTTTCTAAGGAGCTTTGTAGAATGCATATTGGAAAAAGGATTTCTTTTGGTGGATTGAAGCGATGCAACGAAGCTTTCGAGAAGTGGTTTAAAATACTTTACAAGGTTCGTTAGTTAACGTAATACGTCAATTTTAATGATAATATATATCCACTGATATTCACACAGCGTCATATAACCCCACTTGAAATTGTGTACCCATAATACTAAACAACTATTTAAGTTTTTTTGTACATACATATTAAAATAGAAATCACCCAGACCAATACAAAAAGACATGGCCATGCACACAAATATTTGCATTGCCGGGAATAGAGCCCGTAACCCTTAGTGTACCTAGTAGCTTAAGTTTCAACCAATACATTGCTGTCAAAAGTTTAAAACTTTGATTTAAACTATATTACTATTCTAATTATGATCAAATTACTTAATTTATTCAATAAAACCATGTAATCCATTTGAAATTAATTTTCCCAAGATACAGTTAGTTAGTTGCTTAGTTTGGGAGCCCTTGAAATAACGTGATTTGATAATTTTAACACTTGTAACATTATTTCTATCTTAATTCTAAGTCCGTTTCAATAAATAGATTTTTCTTTCTTCTAACTGGTGAAAGGGCAATTTGGCTAGATTTTGCAGGGTTTTTTTTGTAATGTAGTTAGAATTTTGCTAATTATGCAACCAGGTCGTTTCGTGATCATGTAAAATGCATACGAGACTGCATAATTCACGCGACACTGCTGCGTCGTTGCTAGCTGCACTGTTGACGCTATAATGTTTTAAGATTATTCATAATTATATTTTTCAAATGTTATTCGTGAACGGGATGGTCAGTTCGCTCACCTGGTGACCCGCTGACCATGACGTATGCAGTGCTGAAGGAAATCCAACAAACAGTAGGTTGTGATTATATTCCGTGAACACTGCCCTGTGCCTGTCACCCGAGACGACAGATGTTACGTCTCTTATACCCAGTAATTTTTTGTTTTAGTCTCGGTATTTCTATGTATCAAATGTATCATGTGTATTTTTTATAATATATAATAATAATGCATAATGAGCTGATGATGATGAATTTGGAATGGTGTGGACTGTCGCCCTCCTACCGGGAGGACTAGGTTCAAATCTCGCCACAATGTGTTTCGAGTTTTCGATATTTATATGTACGTAATCCAACGCTCTTACGGTGAAGGAAAACATCGTGATGAAACCTGCGCACGCCTGCGAAGAGATTCAAAGGTAGTGCGTGAAGTCGTCCGCGTGGACGATTAAGGCCTTGCACCCTTTACGGGTAGGCTCGTGCCCCTCGGTGGGGACGTTTAATGTGATGATGATGATGATGTGTATTTATCCGATGTTTAGTAACCATACTACAAGCTCCACAATATGAGGCCAGTTTGAATGATAATTAATTTAATTATTATTAATTTCCCTTTACATACATTTATTAAGTGGTAGACTAAGCCGACTAGGTAGGTACCACCGCAGTGCCAGATATCGTCTCGTAATATAGAAGTGTATTATACAGTTGTATGTTTCGGGACGACGACACTGTACGAGTAGCTAGTGAAATTACCGGGTATAAGAGACCTAACATCTGTTGTCTCGGGTGACGGGCGCAGTGCGGCATTGACGGAGAATAATGTCTAACAGTTGTTCGTCTCAGTCAATGCCACTCTGTCATGGTCAGGCGTATCACTTACCATCGGGTGAACGTCCTGACCGTCCTGTACATTTTGTAACAAAAACTCATGTCCTACATTTTATGACGCAATAAACGGAATTAAAAGTAAATACATATATGTATTTACCTTTAATATATACATTAATCAACAACATTATTTCATAAACGGGAAAACGTGATTATGAAGAGTTAAACGAGAAGGGTGTGCCGGCAACATTTAATATCCACCCTAGTTACCCGAATCGAGTGTAAAACATATTTTGGAATATACGGTAGAGTATCGCGGGGAAAGTCGCGGCGATTTTTTGTGTTTATTTCTTCATATATTAAAAAACTTTACTGCACGATTTAAATATGTACAAAGCGAACATAAAGCCGAGTGGAATTCTTTTTTAGTTTACCTTTGTGGCATGCAGAAAGTATTTTTTTATTATAGCGTGTTTTGTCATGAAATAGTCTGTCTTAAAACATAAACTAAGCAAGGTTAAATTTGCCTACAAAGAGGTAAATGTTAAGTTATTAATTGTTTTTTTCATAGTTGGCAACAATTATTGATACACAAATTAAATGCAAGTTATGACGTGCGTTTTGAGATTGAGATGTTAAGAAAAAATATATAGTGAGATTATAATAATGTAAAATAATTGACGATTGAAAGAGTAATTACTGAGTTTTTTCCCGAAGTCTTCTCAACAGGACTTAATTTGGAGCCGGTGTTAGATTAAACTATTTTCAAAAGTCTCTTATGAAGTCGGACTTGTATAAAGACATTTGAGATTAATAAACCATCCTTAAGCCTGCAGGGCTTAGGACTTTCCCACAGATCATAGCCATGTGGAGATAGATTGAACATACATTTACATCATCATCAGCTCATTAAACGTCCCACCGAGGAGCAAGAGACTACCCGTATAGGGTGATTAGGCCTTAGTCGTACACGCTGGCCCAGTGCGGATTCTAGACTTCACACAAAATCTCGAATCTCTTTGCAGGCGTGCATGAAGGTTTCCTCACGATGTATTCCTTCACCGTAAGAACGTCGGATAACGTACATATATTTCACTTAAATAAGGCGTCACCGCTCGCAATCCTATCCTGTATGTTTTCAAAAAACCAGCGCGCCTTAGCGGCCTTGATAATTAAAAAAAAACAGTCACGCGACTATTATTTATGGCCAGCTCGGGTCGCTGATAACCATTTTTACTTAAAACCCACGCATGGTAGTGGGGAATACCATTATAGTTTACACCTATTAGGAACTAGCGTCTTTACTTGTTTTATGTTACGACGTAAACAAGACGGTGAGAACACTCACCCGATGGTAAGTGATACGCCTGACCATGACAGAGCGGCACTGTGGAAACCAACAACTGATAAACAGTTATTATTCTCCATCAATGCCGCACTGCGCCCGACACCCGTAACAACAGATGTTAGGTTCTTATATCTGGTAATTTATTTATTTATTTGTGGTACACAAACATATTAACTGCCATTAGTATTACATATTGATTGTTTTGTTATACAAAAGTCTAGACAGTAATTCATACACAGTATACACAGAAATTCGACCGAGTTTACAATAGTTTACTTAAACTAAAGATTGAAAACCAGGACATATAAAAGTGTGCGTGCAAATAAAAAAAGGAATTATATATATAAAAGAAGAGAAATTTATGAGATAACCATACGAGTATATTAAGCTTAAATAAATCTCTAAATAATGATCAAGTGGAGCTAGTGGACTCCACTGCCTTTCTAGGCATAACTTTTGATTCAAAGCTGCAATGGGGCCTCACATTGAATCCCTGGCTGGTAGATTAGTCGGCAGCTTATGCTGTTGAAAGATAAGGCTCTTGACAGATATAGAAACAGCAAGATTGGTTTACTTTAGTTATTTTCATAGTGTCATGTATGGTCTACTGTTGTGGGGCTCGGCTGCCGACATTAATACAATATTTGTGCTACAAAAAAGAGCTATTCGTTTATCTACAACCTTAGACCCGTGACTCTCTAAGGAACTTTTTAAAAAATAAATATAATGACTGTAGCATCGCAATATTTTATGAAATTTATTTATGTTCGTAAATACTATAACACCTTTAAGAAAATTGTGATTCACACAATTTTAATACTAGGAATAAAAACAAACTTGCTGTTCCGGACTTGAGACTACATAAAATAGGTAAATTTTTATAGGACGATGTATAAAGTTTTTCAATAAGGTACCGCAAAATATTGTAGAGTTGCCATTCCATATGTTAAAAGTTAGAATCAAACAACACCTTTTAAAAACACTATTGACGAATATTTATGTGATAAAATCCGTGGTCTTAAACTGCTCAGCTATTTCAGTGTTTTGATATATTGTTACATTAAGGAATTGTTTTAAAAAAGGCTACACTGTTGAGTTTTCTTGAATGCTTCTTTTTCAACAGGCCAAACCACTGAAGCGCTTTTTTTTCAAAGCATCAAAACTCATATTTTTAGTATAGTATTTTAATCGTTTTTTTATATTTTTGTATATTTTTGACGTTCAGTGCTTTAGTAAGCCTAATTTGAAATAAATGTTTTTGACTTTGACTTTGACTTAACAACATTGGTAGACTTATGAAAAATGAACATTGAACGGTTCTCGAAACGAAGACTGTACAGTTATATTAGGATCGAGTTGCCCTTTTTAACATAGAAGCGAAATCACTTTTGCAAAGGATGCTCTAATTTAAATAAATTAACTAAATAATAATAACTGCATTAGATTCAGTTTTTGCACTAGCCCGCTTACCTATAAGTATTTTTCTTTCACACAATGGTTTCCTGAAAGAAATTGCCTCCTTAGTAATAAGGTCGCCTACATTGTACTCGTTTTTTGTTGTTTCTTGATGTGTTTGTGCTTTTTTTTTTAGTTCAAGAATTTTTATCTTATCTTATCTAAACCAGATATATTTTGACTGCTCACTTTACCATATTTATCCAATCACTAGTCAGTCAGTACTACTTAGGTACCACAGATAATATAATATATGAAGTACTCTCTGTACTGAGTCGTTTAGGTAGACACCACCATAGTCAGATCACCACCCAGTCATACAGACTTCGTCCATTTTCCCTACAGAATTGAAACCATAGGCGATCTGCTGTCAACAGCACTAGATTTGATAAAACTGTAAATTTGTTTTTGGGATTAAATTCACTAATTTTGCATACCATACTAATTATTGTTGTGCACGTTACTGCTGACTATTAACTGAATATGGTAAACTGGGCTTCCTTGAACAGTCAAAATGAAAATGAAAAATATTTATTGCCAATTTAAAATACACAGTATACACGAAAACTGACCTCCACACTAGGCTATGCCTGTCCTGTGGAGATAGATTTAACGACTTCCATTAAAACATTGTGTTCGGCTAACAAAGATAATAACAATCTTTAAAACAAAATAAGAGACATAAAATAAACTTTGTGTATGTGTGAGTGTTTGTGTGTGTGTGTGTTGTGTGTGTGTGTGTGTGTGTGTTGTGTGTGTGTGTGTGTGTGTGTGTGTGTGTGTATAAGAGCGTTGGTGGTCATGCATCTATTTCAACTTTTAATTCTAATAAAACCTTAAACGAAAGCTAATTCAGTTATTTATTTAAATTTGAGTATCCTTTGCAAAAGCGCTCTCGATCCTATGTTCAAAAGGGCAACTCGATCCTTATTAAAAACAGTACAATCTTCGTTTCAGAATATTCAATATTCATTTTTAATCAAAGCTACTGTAATGAATTGATAATGCAATCAGCACTGAATGAATCCAATGGATTTCACGTTTTTATAAGTACCTCGCCCTCTGGCCCGATGGACCGACGACTTGCGAAAGGTGGTGGAGGCTAGATAAGGGAAGAGGAGGACCGGGATATCTGGCGCAAAATGAGAGAAGAGAAAAGGGGGAACTATTTGACGACCCATTTGGTGTAGCGGTTGGGACCTCGGCAACTACACCAAGGCTTCCGGGTTTTATCCCCTGGCAGTGCAAACATTTGTGTGCATGAACATGTCTGTTTGTATTAGTCTGGGTGTTTTCTATGTATAATATGTATGTATTTGCGAAAAAAAATTATATAAGTATGTTTATCAGTTGTTAAGTACCCGTAATACAAGCTTCACGCTTAGCTTGATGATGACTGATGACTGACTAGATGGCGCTGTGTGAATGTAAAAAAATGCCCAGTAGTGGACTGCGATAAGTCAAAGATTAGTAACTGGTTGAGACCTTATAATGATTTCAGTGTACCTTTTCATTTTATTAGCTCATGTGCAAAGCCGTCTTTACAGTGGTGAATGTAATGATTGAGAACTCTACCAACTCCGGGTTCGGTTCCCGGGCAGTACCAACAAATGCGTGTATCATCATCATCAGCTCAGTAAATGTCCCCATCGAGGGGCACGACCCTACCCGCATAGAGTGTTTAGCGTCCACGCGGGCCCTGTGCGGGTTGGCCATCCTCACGCACAACATTTGAATCTCTTCGCAGGCGTGGGCAGGTTTCCTCACGATGTTTTCATTCACCGTAAGAGCGTCAGTTAAACGTACATATAATTTCGAAACTTGAAAGACATCGGTACAAGGCGGGGTTTGAACCTGCACCCTCCAGATCGGAAGTCAACAGTCCGCACCAATGAGCCAACGCTCCAACCAATGCTTTGGTGAAAACGCAAAGTTAATTCAGCTATTGTGGTCTTTCATACGTTTTGCAGCAATGAGTCGAAACCTTTTTGAATAGTTATTGACATTTCAACCCAATTCCATTGTATTTGGTTGGCATAATAGAAACGTAATTCCATTTATGGCTTTATATTTATAATGTGTGTTGATTTGCATTCGTGACGTTGTGAAATAACGTTTTGTGAAACTTGGTATGAAAGCTTGAAATATGAAAAGGACATATCTATACATATGAATAAAATTGGAGCTTCTGATTGTAATATGGAAATATTTTTTTTCTTTATGCATTATATTCGGAGCATACACCAAAACAATATTTTTGAAATTTATGTCTGTCTGTCCGTCCATCTGTCTGTCGGTTTGTTACGCGTAATCTCTGAAATCCATCCAGCCGGATTTGGACGGGACTTTTTGACAGGTAGCTGATGTAATAAGGTAAAACATAGATGTCTGTCTGTATGTCCGTCTGTCGGTTTATTCCGCGTAATCTCTGAAACGGCTGGATGGATTTGAATGGGACATTTTTTGGAAGGTAGCTGATGTAATAGGAAAAAAAAGGCTACCTACTTTTATTTTAGAAAGTACTTTTTATTAAAGAAAAATAAAGCAATGTTTTTACGAAGCGTTTTTAGGTTATGTTCTACTGCTGGAGAATAAAAAAAAATGCTTTTTATTATTTTACTATAATAGGCATTTGGCCGCCATCTCACCTGATGTTAAGCGATGATGCGGCTGAAGATGAATCATGCCTATCTAGAAACAGCCTGTTCACTCTTGCCTTGATCCTATAACGCGGGTAACACCGCGGGGAACAGCTAGTCATAAATAAAATCATCGTTTATTTTCCAACACAAATTCTATTTCATCTTATGAATTAGTTGCTTAACATAGGAATATATTAGTGATGAACTGATACCTGAAATAGGTTTCTGAAATTTGACGACCCATTTGGTGTTGTGGTTGAGAGGTCGGCTGCACCACC
Organism: Leucinodes orbonalis; assembly: GCA_019425675.1. Taxonomy (NCBI): domain Eukaryota; kingdom Metazoa; phylum Arthropoda; class Insecta; order Lepidoptera; family Crambidae; genus Leucinodes; species Leucinodes orbonalis. The sequence continues at coordinate 12,030 of PQWD01006119.1, forward strand.
AAGGGTTCCGGGTTCGATCCCCGGGCAGTACAAACATTTGTGTGCATGAACATGTCTGTTTGTAATGGTCTGGGTGTTTTCTATGTATAAAATGTATGTATTTACAAAAAATATAAGTATGTTTATCCGTTGTTTAGTACCCATAATACAGGCTTTACGCTTAACTTGGGGCTAGATGGCGCTGTGTGAATGTCAGTGGATATTTATTATTATTATTTAAAGCTGTAACAGACCCATCCAATAAATGACTGTTACCATAGTTTTATAATTTATGCGATCGTCTACCAATCATTTAAGCTTCTACACCAATCTGTCTCTGTTATCTCTCGTACATCTGTTGTCTCGAGTGACGGGCGCGGTGCGGCATTGACGGAGAATAATAACTGTCTATCAGTTGTTGGTCTCCTTTAATGTCGCTCTGTCATGGTAAGGCGTGTCCCTTACTATCAGGTGAGCGTCCTGACCGTATTTTATACTAGATACATATAAAATAATCTTATTTTACTATGATGTAAAAGGATAGATTCGTGATATGCTCTCAAAACAATCGAAAAAAGTGTTCCGAATGCAGTGACAGCACGCACACACATATTTCGAATGAGCGTACAAAAAATATACAAACTGTATTCTCTATGGCAGTTTGAGACACAGGTGCTGTATCTATCTTTATATATACAGAATATCATTGTTATTTTATACATCGTTTCAACAAAATCGTCCATCGAACATCAAACTGCTCAATGGTACGGTCTTTCATATTGTTTTTTCATTATCATACTAAAAGGCACTATTTTCCATCCCTGTCACACGCACATGAATAGATGGGACAGGTAATAACTTCAAAGGTCCCGCTTATTGGCTAAAACGGTCAGTGTTCAGGAAAAAAGATAATAAAAAAATCTATTGACCCGTGAGATTTCCCTTGAGCTCATGCTTTTGGTCTGACCATAGAGTAAAGGGATTTGGCATTGTTTGTTTTTAATAAATTCCCGCGTTTATGATGTTTCAATTTTTTTTCGCAGGTGGGTAAGTAATATCTAACAAAATTAAGTCAACAAAGTTAGTAAAAAACAAAAAAATATGTAAAATAAAAAAATCTCCATAGAATTCAGTAGTTGGGTACACCAAAAGCGTCGTCAAATTAATAGTAGGATTTCACCCCACACCATTAAAACATATAGCCTCAGCCAAAGTAGAGCAAAAACAGTTTTTACTTTTAATAAAAACAACGTCGAGTCCGTCCCATGTAATTATGCGATAGCTCTCGAATATTCCCTGTAGGAACGTTATAACAACAGCAATTAACACACTGTCCGTCTACCTTGATGTGACCTAGTTCCTATCTCATGGGGATAAAACCTCGTGTGGTACCCATTACCAACATTGGTACTTGGTCTTACATAAGATCTTTCTTATGTAAGACCATTACCAAAGTTGGGTACCACTGATTTCTGGTTTTAAAAATGTCATCATTATCTCATACGTCCCTACCGAGGGGCACGAGCCTACCCGTATCGGTTATTAGGTCTTAGTCGTCCACTCGGCCCAGTGCGGATTAGACGTCTTCACCTTTGGATTTCTTCGTAGGCGTGCGCAGGATACCTGCTTACGATGCTTATAAAGTTTTCTTTTATCGTAAGAGCGTCGGATTAATGTATATTAGAAAATTAAAAGTATGTCGAAATTCTACAAGTATTTGTATGGCAAAGCAACAAATATTAAGACATTTGACTGGCATCTGTCCACATAGCCATGAAAAAAAATGAAAGAACATGGCTTGCGTAGTAAAATGGTGTGAAACCGAAGTGATCAAAATAATTCCCGTTCACTTGTATAACATAAAGAAAGAAGTTCCAACTAGTGAACGACTTAATTCATTTAATAACATGTTCATGATTAAAAAGCTAGTCTTGTTAGATTTGAATTTAACTGTCTCGGAACAACATAGGAAGATTTGGGACATTAAAACAGTTCACAGTATAAAAGTTGTTACGCTTTGTGTGGCTTGGTTTAAGACTGAAGAGATCTACATATTTAATAATTAAAATATATTTAGTTCCCTAACGAAATTTATGGAAATTCTTATCTTCCAAAATACATATTACACCAAGGGTGCCGGATTTGATCCCCGAGCATTGATTTATGTAACGAAGTAAACAGGACGATCCGGACGCTCACCTGATGGTTAGTGATACGCCTGACCATGACATAGCGGCATTGAAAGAGACCAATAACTAAAGACAGTTATTATTCTTCCTCAATGCCACACTGCACCTGACACCCGAGACAACAGTTGTTAGGTCTCTATTTTGCTTTTTTACTAGCTACAATGAGGTCACTGTAGCTAGTAAAATAGCATCCCGAAACACAGAAGTGTGAAACACTCCTTTTCACGGGACCACACCTAGCACTGCGGTGGTACCTACCTTAACGACTCAGTTTCGAGTCTTCCACCTAGTACGTACATTTGTGTGCATGAACATGTCTGTTTGTATTGCTTTGGGTCTTTCTATGTTTATAATTTATGCATTTACAAAAAAGTATATAAGTATGTTTATCTGTTGATAGTTACGATATTACAGACTAATGCTTAGTTTGGGACTAGATGGCGCTGTGTGAATGTGAAAAAATACAAGAAACGCTTGTAGCTTATAACTCAAAGCCGTATAATAAGGGATCCCGAGTGGAATTCTCCGTAGGCAAATAAGGAGGGTAATTGAAATATAGCCCCTGAGGCACACAAACCGTTACGTTATTCTCAGATACTGAAAGTCTCAAAATGGACTTTCAAGCTCTGAAAGTCGTTTAATTAATTTCGCTTTTTTAGTAGGTATTGATAACGTTTTCAAATATCTCCTCATCAGCCTATCGAAGTCCACTGCTGGACATAGTACTCCTACAATTTACGCCAGATATCACGGTCCTCCGCTTTCTCATCCAGCCTCCACCAGCAACCTTCAAAATATTTGTCTTAAGCAAATAAATACCCTCTACATTTTCCTAAACTAAGTGGTTTACTTTAAATAACAAATTGCAAAGCAGCCCATAAACACAAAATGTCTTGGCATTACGTGAGTGGGGACCGTTTTGATAGCTTTAAACTTGCTATATTTATATTTTTAAAGACTACTTGCAATATTATATGGTTCGGATAAATATTGTCTTTCATTCCTCTTTCTTTAATATTGGAATAAAACAACGGAAAAACTTTTTAAAATAAACAGATATGAATTATACGTAGCCCCATAGTTTAATTATTTATTGTATATTTAGGTTTATATATATACAACACAAGAATTTCAAATTATAATGAATAAATATCCATTGACATTTATACAACGCCTTCTAGTCCCAAACTAAGCATAAGTAATATATGTACTGAACAATGGATATGCATCCTTAAATACTATTTTTCGAAATACATGCATCTTATATATAGAAAATCCTGGATTGCTCTAAAAATTTACTTCGTACACTTGTACCACTAGAAATTAATGTAAACATATCTCAGCTATGCTTATATAACTTCAAACGTTCACTTCCAACCTTAGCTATTATCTAAGAAACCTTTAAGCTTAAGGACCTTCCGATACTCGTATATCATTTTTATAATAGTCTAAAAAGACTCGAAAGCCTTCAAACCGTCGTATAATCGATAGAATAAAATAAACCACCGTTTCGGGGATATATTCTTATCTCCTTTACAGCAAAAGTTTGTTTTATTCGGCAACTTTATCTTTTAAGGTTTGTACAAGCGGGATACTTCAGGGGAGCGGTTTAGGGCCCGCGTTGTGAATTGTTCACTTTTTTAACATCTGAAAGTTGTAGCTGTTTTGTTTAAAGTTTAGATGTGATAATACAAATGGGGGAAAAGGGGGATACGATGTTTAAGAGTGGAATGCAATAGGTTACTAGGTGGAAGACTCGGAACTGGACTCAGTAATTACTCAGTGATGACTATCACTATTCACGTTTGTGTTTCGGGTTGAGGGCACTGTAGCTAGTGAAATTACCGGGTATAAGAGACCTTACATCTGTTGTCTCTGGTGACGGGCGCAGTGTGGCATTGATGGAGAATAATATTTGTCTATCAGTTGTTCATCTCCTTCAAAACCGGTCAAGGTCAGGCGCATCACTTACCATCAGGTGAGCGTCCTGACTGTCCTGTTCACTTCTTAACATAAAAAAAGTTTTATTTTGTACTAGCTTTTGTCATATTTAATAAAATACAGTTCCCTTTGCCTGGTTCCACGGCGCCGGATGACGTTAGTTAACTAAACACTACGTTTAGACCAATGGATTTTAAATAGTTTATTTTTGAGAGGTGATATTTTTTTAAAATATTCATTTATTTGTTGTTTCTGATGCGTTAGCGACCCTAGGGAAGTGTAAAGATATTAGTACAATTAAAAATAGCGGTGCAAATTTCTTCTCACTCTTCTTCAACGATCGCAGTCCACTATTGGATATAGGTCTCCCTAATCCTGCACCTCCCAGTCCTCCTCTTATTTCATCCATCTCAGTGACCTTTCGCAATTGGTCCTACGCTACGCTTGCAATAACGCGGTCTCCACTCCAGAACTCGTCTGCTCAACGGCCGGTTCGGATCGAATTTCGTCTGATCAGTTAGGTAGGTTAGGTTATTACCTAAGTTCAAATTGAGATCAGATTAATAAGTAATTGTTAGCCTGACAATCAGATCTTCGATAAATAGGACGGATTGAATTACAAAGGGTTGCCGAATACGATATGCTCGCCAAATTGGATAGGGTGTTTGGAATATAACACTGCTTCACGTGACGATAGACAGTCGGACATTCTAGAACAAGTTTTGTAATAAACTGACCCGTGAAACTTTGCGATACCATTTTACTTTAACAACATGTACATACTAGTGTTGTCACGTGTCCCGATTTGTGCGAGACGTCCCGATTTTCAGGGATCTGCGTCCCGATTTGGACGCTAAGTGTCCCAATTAATCACAAAATTAAAAAGTTTCATCTCTTTTCAGTGTTTTTCCAATTCATAATCCGAAAAGACACTTGTTGTCTCGGGTGACGGGCGCAGTGCGGCATTAATGGAGAATAATAACTGTTTATCAGTTGGTCTTCTGCAAAGCCGCTTTGTCTGATGCTGCTGATGAGCTGAGGATTATGATGATGAAATATTTCTGTAGAAATAAAAGTCTTTATATACAAAACTATAATATATATCATAAATAATGTTATATAATAGAACAATCAAACATTGGACATATAGAAAAATGACATATAAAGATTACTTCTCTGATCTGATTATAATTTTAAAGAATCCTTAAAAATTTTAATACAGAACATTTTTGCTCTTTATCCTTGCGTACCTAATTCGATCCTAACGCAAGATATTAGAGTGCATTTTCCTAGGACAGCGAGATTCTCGAATAAAAATGTTGAGTAAACTTTTTCTCAATAAAATAAACTTCATAACTGGACAGAGAAAGACCCATTACTGGTACGGATTAGGGCAAATCCTCGCGTTAAGGGTTTCTGTCCCTTTCTCTGGTATAGCTGCGTCCTTGTCAGGATTAACGAAATCTCGTATTTTATTATTTAACCATTGAGCGTCGGTGGCACAGTGGTGTGGACTGTTGCCCTCTTACCGGGTGGGTGGATATTTATTCATCTATGGGAAGATTGGGCCGTAACCCGCCAGGTCCAATGTCGAGTGTTAACAATTACCAGCCTAATGTTGCGCATAAATGAACTTCAACTATAACAAAGTTTAATTTTGATTTTAAAAAAGTCCTAAAGAATTCTCTTTGACGCAAGGAAATGTCCAAAGTGGTATTAAAGAGGGAGGGTTTTAACCCTAAGAAGCCAAAGGCTCGATTAAACAAAAAAAACTTCACGAATCAAAACTGAGACAAACGTTTTACTGTGGAATGAAAGGAAAAAGAAAAGGGAAGCGTTTCTTTGCCGCTTTTCCTGGTGCGCACAGGGTTGTCACAGCATTGGTGATATATTTATTTGGATGGCAAAATATAGGGAAAATTATTATTTAAATTTTGTTATCAAAGAAAGTAAACATTTTGTTATAAAAAAGGGGCAAGGAATTCTATTTGATATTTAATGATTTTTCTTAGTAACACACACACATATACAGAGGTTTAGTGTATGAAAGTACATATGTAGACATAAGTACCTATATATGGGATCTCCTGGAGATGAACGGGTATGCTTCAACAGAGAACGTTTTCAGTGTAGTGTTTTCATATATTTCGCTGTCAAATCTTCAATCTTAAGTTTGTCTATGTAGATACCACCGCAATGCCAGACATGGCACCTTGAAATAGCGCTTGTTTTGGGATGCGGGCACTATTGCTAATGAAATTACTGAGTATGTGAGACCTAAACATCTGACGTCTCGAGTGCAATGCTATGCTGTCATTAACTTTATTGTGTACTGTTATTAATTTCTACCAACACTTTGTTGTATGGTCAGGCGTATCTGACCGTCCTGATTATTTAATAACATACAAAAAAACAATATACTAGATAGCCTAGCCCTTTTCGCAACGCCCTAAGCTGAGGTAAGAGTCATTGTATATTTTTTTAAGTCTAATCTGCGCTCGCTTTTGCCCGGTAGAGCTGGAAAGGCCGTTAAAGGTAGTAGTAGTAAGTTAGAAAAAAACTGAGATATCAAGCTAAATCCTTAATTTAATTCACATTTTTCAACATATGTGACAACCCTAGCAAGCGCTTTAAGTAGAGGAAAGCGAAGGGTTTTTATTTTCTAGTAATTGTTCAAGGAACGGCACGCGAAGCAGATAATCAGTTAAAGTACATTAAAAACAAGACAATGCGCACAACTTATTCAGTTGTAGTTAATATTAAAGCTGATTAAGCCCCTCTCATAATCATTTTCCACAGCCAGCCACCAAAGCCTTTCAGACTTTCTAAATTATATATACGTTTATCCGACGATCTTACGGTGAAGGAAAACATCGTGAGGAAACCTGAACATGCTTGCGAAGAGATTCGAAGGTTGTGCGTGAAGTCGTCCAATTACTGGACCCGCATGGACGACTAAGGCCTTTACACCCTTAACGGGTAGGCTAGTGCCCTCGGTGAGGACATTAAATGAGCTGATGATAACAACAATTGTACTGAGCACTTAATATGCTCAAGGTTTCTCAGCGTGATAAAGAGAGTGTCGTAATAGTGTCGTTATGTCAAGGGATTTAGTGGATTTGGCCCTGCTTCGTTTTCCAGTGTTATTGTATTCCAACTAAATGCACAATTACGAAAAAACAGCAACCAAAAAATGACAGAGCTCCATGACACATACGTCACACACATACATTATTGTTATATTTAGAACGTAAAATTATTCATTTAAATTTTGCCCTTAACTCGTCATAGAAAGAGTTCAAAATAAAAGCACTAGCACACTACTATGCCATTATGACATGTAGCGAGCGACGTGGTTATGAATGAAAATTCTGTCCTAATGACGTAATGGGCAGACTTGCCGCGGACACTTTTTGAGTGAGATTGTGCATATAGTTTATTGTTTAATCTAAGCCGCCACAAAGTGATTTCTCTTGTCACATTCTAGACAGATAAATCCCATGGATTTGAGTAAATCCCAATAACACTTATATCCCGCTCGTAAAATCTTATGAGATTGGAACTCGCTTTCCCAGATCCCCGGAATAGCTGAATGGAAATTTACTTGCAGGAGGAGATTATTTAAATTCGGGAATCTTGAGGACTTTGAACATGTGAAGAAACTCTTTATTACTTTTTAAGTTTTTTTATGTTTAAGTATACAGGACAGCCAAAACGCTCACCTGATGGTAAGTGATACGCCTGACCATAATGGAGCGGCATCGAAGGACACCAACAACTGATCATCATCATCAGCTCATTTAACGTCCCCACCAAGGGGCACGCGCCTACCCGTAAAGGGTGATTAGGCCTTAGTCGTCCACGCGGGCCCAGTGCGGGTTGGACGACTTCACGCATAACCTTTGAATCTCTTCGCAGGCGTGCGCAGGTTTCCTCACGATGTTTTCCTTCACCGTAAGAGCGTCGATAACGTACATATATTTTTCGAAACTTCGAAAACACGTTGGTACGTGGCGGGATTTGAACCTCAGACAACCAAGACCAACAACTGATAGACAGTTATTATTCTCCCTCAATGCCGCACTGCACCCGACACCAGAGACAACAACGGTAATTTTACTAGCTACAGTGCCCTCATCCCGAAACTCAAAAGTGTAAAACACTTTTGTTTCCCGGGACGATATCTGGCACTGCGGTGGTACCTACCTAGACGACTCAGTACCGAGTCTACCACCTAGTAACGAACGCACGAATGAAAGTTTGTAACGAAAGCGGCCAGCTTGTGTTACTCGTGATATCATCAGGTGAAACGTCTGCTTTGCTTGAACCTTGCTTTGCTTCTGTTTCAATCGCAGTCTACTGCTGGACATAGATATCCTCCATTTGAATTCGGTTTTCTCCACCATCCGCAATAAAATACCAAACCTTATTTTTATAAAAGCGCACCCTATTTTATACGTCGTTTCATTGATCACTTTTGATTATTTGCAAAAGTATATTTTTAAATACACTGAAACCAATAAATATTAGGTCAATTGATGATAGTGAGCAATGACGTCACATATCAATAATCTCATACAAAATATATGGAAACGTTCCTTTTTGTCAGTTCACAAAAAGTGCGTCAACGATTAGTGGTGTCAAATACCTAATTCCTCTCAAGCAATCCTTATTTCATTCAAGGGTTGTGCGTGAAGTCTAGCCGCACTGTGCCCGCATGGACGGCTAAGGCCTGTATACCCTATACGGGTAGGTTCATGCACCTCGGTGGGGACGTATATGAGCTGAAGATGAACTTTATTTCACTGTCACCATTACAGTAATGTCCAATTCTTAACGAATTCTCCAATAATGACTTCGACATCCATCAGCTTTCCGCGACTTTGTCCAGGGTTTGTTAGGGTCCAAAATTCAACAACTGCCATCATAATCAGGTTATAAAATACGACCTGGCGACCTTCATAAAAAAGAGAATTCCCATTTAAAAGGCAAGCAACGCATTTCTTTGCCCTCTGGTATTGCAAGTGTACATGGGCGACGGCGTCATTTACAATCAGATGAGGTGTCTGCTCAATTGCCCGCTATCCAATAAAAAACTCAGTCCATTTGATGTCATCAGCCTTTCATTAGCTTTCCAGTTAATGATAAAAGTTTCCTTTAGAAGATTTGGCTCTTAACCGAAAGGTTCGGTTCTTTCTTTATCATCCGAACTGCAAGACAGTGGAATGACCTACCTGCGTCTGAGTTTCCCGATACATACTATTTTGGGGCTTACAAGGTAAGAGCAAGTAGGCATTATTTGAGTTTTCGTGACACACCTTAGCCTGCACCTTTACTTTCCATAAGGTCAAACGCACTCAAATTTTATTTTAATTTAGGCTCCTTTTTGAAGTGATATACGGCTCGGTCCAAATTTGGTCCAACGAGCCGGATGGTACGCCCATTGGCCGTAATATATCAATGTTATTTCCCTACTCTCGTGAATATGTACCGGGTGATGACTGACACATAAAAAAATGTATGACAAGCATGTCTTCAGTAAAAAATAGAATGGCATGCAAGCCATAAGTTTTCCTTGTAGTGGCAAAAGAGTAAATGCTAAAATTTCCTTGAGTAGATTTGACTCATAACCAAATCTATATCAAAGGTTCAATTTTGAAGTGATATCCGTCTCGAAGGACCAAATTTGGTCCTACGAGCCGGATAGATAGCTCTCGCACCATATTAACATCAATGTTATTTTATGTCTCTATTATTCCAACATGGCTACTCTCGTGAAAATATATTACCGAGATTCATGTTCAAATGAGCTAACAAAATTAACAGTAATTATGATTTCTAAGTTGTGTGATGTAATTAAAATATCTGGTATCTCTTCGGTAAAATAACACTCTGGCATTAAACTAAATTTTACGAGAGATAATTGTAAGGAAAATATCATGTAATATATGGTAACTGTTATTGGATAACACTCTTATAATTATCAGGAAATATACGTTTCGAGACTATGTTTAGAAAAAAAAAGAAAGTGAAGATTGCCCTCAACCTCATGGTATGATGAATTGCGAATTGTATAAAATGAAAATGAAAAGTGTTTATTCAGTTTAGGTCCTTAAAGAACACTTATGAATGTCAAATGAAGCTACCACTGGTTCGGGAGGTAGTTTTCCACTGAGAAGAAACCAGCAAGAAACTCAGTAGTTACTCTTTTCAAAAAATTGTGTTGAATACAGATTCATTTGTAATCAAAATAATTATATAAAGCAAATTATATTTTCAATTTTTATCGTATTATGTATTGGTAAAAATATAATAATCTACAAAAGTACTATTAAGCAGTTAAGTATTATATAAATTTAAATAGATGACAACAAAATATATATTTTTATGTCATGGGATAGGAGCGTCGGTGGCTCATTGGTGTGGTCTGATATGGAATGTGCAAGTTCAAATCCCGCCACGTACCAATATCTATTCGAATTGTCAAAATATATGTACGTATCCGATGCTCTTACGGTGACGGAACACATTGTGAGGAAACCTGCGCACGCCTACGAAGAAATTCAAAAGTTGTGCGTATAGTCGGGCATCCGCACTGGGCCCGCGTGGACGACTAAGGCCTACCCTATACGGGTAGACTCGTACCTTGGTGGGGACGTATAATGAGCTGATGATGATAGGATTCATATAATAAAGACTATATTGACGAAGACGATCAAGTCTGGTAAATGTGCCCATAAACAAAAACATTTTATAGATAAAAGTATCATATCACGATTATTCATTACTGCTTTCATGATCTATTGGGCACAGAGTTCGGATGTATAACCAGAAAATCGTCGGTTCGAATCACGCGGGGAAACATCTCTCTCTCTCTTCAACCTATCGCAGTCCACTGCTGGACATAGTTTTCCCCCATTTTGCGCCAGATATTCCGGTCCTCCGCTTTTCTCATCCAGCCTTGCGACTTTTCGCAAGTCGTCGGTCCATCGGGCCGGAGGGCATCCTACGCTACGCTTGCCAAGACGTTGTCTTCACTCCAGAACTCGTCTGCGTCAACGAGGAAACATCATTGTTAGATTTTTCCTAGTTTGGTTAGCACATCACATGGCAGGCTGAATCACCTATTTTTATGTGGTAAGCGAGCTGACAGATCACCTGATAGGAAGTGAGTACTGCCGCCCATGGACATTTGCAACACCAAAGGAGCTACAAGATGCGTCGCCGGCCTTTTAGACAAGAGTACGCTCTGTTCTTGAAGGTAGGTCGTATTCCACAATTTAGTGGTGCAGAAAGTATCTGTCAAAACCGCACAGTAATGCTCTGCCAACAGTCAAGATGACAGACTGACCATATTTTCCGAAATGAAAAATGATTCTGTGCATCGTTTGGCACGTTAAGCCGTCGGTCCCGGTTATAATCTTAGAATGGTAGTCAATAACACCCGCCCACAGATTTCCCAATACAGGAGATGGGGCAAGCCGCGTTTAAAGTGCGACAAATGTAAGCTCAACGAGCATACACTGGCTGCCAGTTTACGCTCTGTGAGACGAGTCAAGACGCACAAATATTAGAAGAAATTACCGTTTTTTTCCAAAATGCCATCCTGTGCAATTGTGACATGCTATCATCGCAATGAATAAGTAAATTTACCAAGAAATATAACTTTTCACAGGTAAAACTGAAAAAAATTGCGACACTGGGACTGCCTATAAATTGGCGGCTTGTCCAGTCTAATTGTATATTCGGATGTCTGTGCAACCCGCCAATTCGCACTGGTTTCGCGTACTGGGTTACGGCCAAATTTCCCTTCAGCTATGTGTGGAGAAGCCTGTGACCTGCAGGGGCTGTTATACGCTGGTCACTCTAGACTAGAAAGTAACTTATAATATCAAAATGAACTGGCAATTCTCAACTGGCGAGTAACGAAATGTCAAAATAATCCCAGTTTTGAAAAGATTACACAAGTTTCATGATGAATTCTTCTCAGTAGACAACAAGTCTTCGAGCCGGTGGTAGTGGTTCATTAAAATTCTTTTTGACGATTCCAAAGGTCGAACCTGGATCGCCCTTGCTCGTGCTACACGAGCAAGGGCGGATCCAGGTTAGGTGCCAGGAGGGGGTCACATAGTAGTAGTCAGTTAAGAACTTATAAGGTATTTTGTTAATATACTTTAGTATAGTACTTAAAAATAGCTCAGGGGGGTCATGACCCCCATGACCCTCTCCTGAATCCGCCGTTGAGCACAAGCGTAGACAATAGATTTATTTTTGCGTGTTGTGACTATTCACCCGTTCTACTCACGACCGCTTATAAAAATAAAAAAAGCATTTGATTTTGAAAAATAAACTGCTTACTCTGTATGGCGAGTAACCAAAAACACAAGCATAAATAGATATAGGTAAATAACGTGCCATCATCCGATGTTGCCGCCTAGTTAGCGAAAATACCTCGAAATTCTTTCTTTATCATCCGAACTGCAAGACAGTGGAATGACCTACCTGCGTCTGAGTTTCCCGATACATACTATTTTGGGGCTTACAAGGTAAGAGCAAGTAGGCATTATTTGAGTTTTCGTGACACACCTTAGCCTGCACCTTTACTTTCCATAAGGTCAAACGCACTCAAATTTTATTTTAATTTAGGCTCCTTTTTGAAGTGATATACGGCTCGGTCCAAATTTGGTCCAACGAGCCGGATGGTACGCCCATTGGCCGTAATATATCAATGTTATTTCCCTACTCTCGTGAATATGTACCGGGTGATGACTGACACATAAAAAAATGTATGACAAGCATGTCTTCAGTAAAAAATAGAATGGCATGCAAGCCATAAGTTTTCCTTGTAGTGGCAAAAGAGTAAATGCTAAAATTTCCTTGAGTAGATTTGACTCATAACCAAAAGGTTCAATTTTGAAGTGATATCCGTCTCGAAGGACCAAATTTGGTCCTACGAGCCGGATAGATAGCTCTCGCACCATATTAACATCAATGTTATTTTATGTCTCTATTATTCCAACATGGCTACTCTCGTGAAAATATATTACCGAGATTCATGTTCAAATGAGCTAACAAAATTAACAGTAATTATGATTTCTAAGTTGTGTGATGTAATTAAAATATCTGGTATCTCTTCGGTAAAATAACACTCTGGCATTAAACTAAATTTTACGAGAGATAATTGTAAGGAAAATATCATGTAATTATATGGTAACTGTTATTGGATAACACTCTTTATAATTATCAGGAAATATATACGTTTCGAGACTATGTTTAGAAATAAAAAGAAAGTGAAGATTGCCCTCAACCTCATGGTATGATGAATTGCGAATTGTATAAAATGAAAATGAAAAGTGTTTATTCAGTTTAGGTCCTTAAAGAACACTTATGAATGTCAAATGAAGCTACCACTGGTTCGGGAGGTAGTTTTCCACTGAGAAGAAACCAGCAAGAAACTCAGTAGTTACTCTTTTCAAAAAAATTGTGTTGAATACAGATTCATTTGTAATCAAAATAATTATATAAAGCAAATTATATTTTCAATTTTTATCGTATTATGTATTGGTAAAAATATAATAATCTACAAAAGTACTATTAAGCAGTTAAGTATTATATAAATTTAAATAGATGACAACAAAATATATATTTTTATGTCATGGGATAGGAGCGTCGGTGGCTCATTGGTGTGGTCTGATATGGAATGTGCAAGTTCAAATCCCGCCACGTACCAATATCTATTCGAATTGTCAAAAATATATGTACGTATCCGATGCTCTTACGGTGACGGAACACATTGTGAGGAAACCTGCGCACGCCTACGAAGAAATTCAAAAGTTGTGCGTATAGTCGGGCATCCGCACTGGGCCCGCGTGGACGACTAAGGCCTACCCTATACGGGTAGACTCGTACCTTGGTGGGGACGTATAATGAGCTGATGATGATAGGATTCATATAATAAAGACTATATATTGACGAAGACGATCAAGTCTGGTAAATGTGCCCATAAACAAAACATTTTATAGATAAAAGTATCATACCACGATTATTCATTACTGCTTTCATGATCTATTGGGCACAGAGTTCGGATGTATAACCAGAAAATCGTCGGTTCGAATCACGCGGGGAAACATCTCTCTCTCTCTTCAACCTATCGCAGTCCACTGCTGGACATAGGTCTCCCCCATTTTGCGCCAGATATTTCGGTCCTCCGCATTTCTCATCCAGCCTTGCGACTTTTCGCAAGTCGTCGGTCCATCGGGCCGGAGGGCATCCTACGCTACGCTTGCCAAGACGTTGTCTTCACTCCAGAACTCGTCTGCGTCAACGAGGAAACATCATTGTTAGATTTTTCCTAGCTTGGTTAGCACATCACATGGCAGGCTGAATCACCTATTTTTATGTGGTAAGCGAGCTGACAGATCACCTGATAGGAAGTGAGTACTGCCGCCCATGGACATTTGCAACACCAAAGGAGCTACAAGATGCGTCGCCGGCCTTTTAGACAAGAGTACGCTCTGTTCTTGAAGGTAGGTCGTATTCCACAATTTAGTGGTGCAGAAAGTTTCTGTCAAAATGCATAGTAATGCTCTGCCAACAGTCAAGATGACAGACTGACCATATTTTCCGAAATGAAAAATGATTCTGTGCATCGTTTGGCACGTTAAGCCGTCGGTCCCGGTTATAATCTTAGAATGGTAGTCAATAACACCCGCCCACAGATTTCCCAATACAGGAGATGGGGCAAGCCGCGTTTAAAGTGCGACAAATGTAAGCTCAACGAGCATACACTGGCTGCCAGTTTACGCTCTGTGAGACGAGTCAAGACGCACAAATATTAGAAGAAATTACCGTTTTTTTCCAAAATGCCATCCTGTGCAATTGTGACATGCTATCATCGCAATGAATAAGTAAATTTACCAAGAAATATAATAACTTTTCACAGGTAAGAACTGAAAAGAAATTGCGACACTGGGACTGCCTATAAAATTGGCGGCTTGTCCAGTCTAATTGTATATTCGGATGTCTGTGCACCCGCCAATTCGCACTGGTTTCGCGTACTGGGTTACGGCCAAATTTCCCTTCAGCTATGTGTGGAGAAGCCTGTGACCTGCAGGGGGCTGTTATACGCTGGTCACTCTCGACTAGAAAGTAACTTATAATATCAAAAATGAACTGGCAATTCTCAACTGGCGAGTAACGAAATGTCAAAATAATCCCAGTTTTGAAAAGATTACACAAGTTTCATGATGAATTCTTCTCAGTAGACAACAAGTCTTCGAGCCGGTGGTAGTGGTTCATTAAAATTTCTTTTTGACGATTCCAAAGGGTCGAACCTGGATCCGCCCTTGCTCGTGCTACACGAGCAAGGGCGGATCCAGGTTAGGTGCCAGGAGGGGGTCACATAGTAGTAGTCAAGTTAAGAACTTATAAGGTATTTTGTTAATATACTTTAGTATAGTACTTAAAAATAGCTCAGGGGGGTCATGACCCCCATGACCCTCTCCCTGAATCCGCCGTTGAGCACAAGCGTAGACAATAGATTTATCTTTTGCGTGTTGTGACTATTCACCCGTTCTACTCACGACCGCTTATAAAAATAACAATAAAGCATTTTGATTTTGAAAAATAAACTGCTTACTCTGGTATGGCGAGTAACCAAAAAACACAAGCATAAATAGATATAGGTAAATAACGTGCCATCATCCGATGTTGCCGCCTAGTTAGCGAAAATACCCTCGAAATCCCCCCCTCCCCCCTACCCCCCGTGGGGTGGTAAAAATTGGAACGGGCGACCCCCGGGACGACCGCGTCGTAAATTCAACTAATTACACATAACACACCTATGTCAGGCAGTGTTGCCATTTTAGCCCTTTTTGGGCAAGATCTAGCACTGTTCAGGGTACGTGAACTCCTTTTTAAACTTATATTTGACGACTCATTTGGTGGTTGAGAGGTCGACTGCAACACCAAGGGTTCCGGGTTCGATCTCCGGTCAGTACAAACATTTGTGTGCATGAACATGTCTGTTTGTAATGGTCTGGGTGTTTTCTATGTATAATATGTATATATATATATATATATATATTATACATAGAAATACGGACAAACATATATATATATATGTTTGTCCTATTTCTATTGTCCGTTGTTTAGTACCCATACTACAGGCTTCACGCTTAACTTGTGGATAGATGGCGCTGTGTGAATGTCAGTGGATATTTATTTATATTTCGTTGTTAGTTATGTTACCAATATAATGACTATACGCATGAAATTCTGTAAGATTATAGTGAGACAAACTATTATTATTATGACTCTCTGGCCCGGAAAGAGCAATCCAGCACTTTTGCCTTGAAAATATTACCGAAGTATGAAGTTTTCGCCATGCTAACAAGTACTTTTTTGGTATTTCATCGGTCATAAAATCAGCTTCATGACATGATTATTTGTTATCATGATTATTTTGTACTGAATATCTTTTGTTGATTATTGAAGCACTATCTAGTCCTTTTTAACTTCTCAAAAAGCTCAATTTTTTAAACTAAACTGGCAACACTGCAGGCAGGTTGTGTTACAGGGCTTGCGTAGGTAAGTTTGCTTTTTAATGTAGAAACACATTGTGACTTTGCAAGTTTTAACTTGTACGATTGTCAGAAAAACGTGACGGTATGCTAGGTGGACTCGGTACTGAGTCGTCTAGGTTTAAAGGCATATTCAGACATTTTTCTCGTTTACTCTTCAACTCAAACTCTAAACTTTAACATTCCTTTATTTAATAAGTCTCTTTAAGACACTTGAATCGTCAAATTAAGAGAAGACGTTAAAAAGTTTCCGTAATACTTACAGACGAAAGTCTTTGAGCAATGCATCCCACATGGACACTGACTGCGGGATTGGTTCACAAGTTCAAAAGTCACTTAACACGTAATGGAGCGAGCTATGCTCGGGGTCTCTCTTAGGGATAAGATCAGAAATAATTTTAATCCGTCAGAGAACTAAAGTTACCGAAATAGCCCACCGGATCAGCCAGTAGAAGCGGCAGTGGGCTGGTCATGAATGTTGCAGAACCTATGGAGCAGACGAATGCTGGAGTAGAGACCGTGTCTTGGCAAGCGTAGCGTAGGACGCCTGCAACTACTCGCGGGCGGTCGCTGGTGGAGGCAGGACGAGGGAAGCGTCTGGCGCAAAATGGGGAGAACTACGTCCAGCAGTGGACTGCAACAGATTGAACAGAAACAGATAGAATGGAAGCATTTCAAAATCAGCGGAATAAGGCCCTGCTCATTTACTCTATAAATTAAAAAAAAAATAGCTCGCCCGCGGGCCGCAGCAGCAAGAAACAAAATAAAAATATTTTATTTACTCAAGCACCTACCACAGCTTTAATATGAAAAAAATATGGGTCACCGTGTATGACGTATAAAAAAACTACACTCCAGAAATCGTTAAAAATAAATTCATATATTTTTATTTACTACATTACATTATTCGGTAACTAAAATATGTTACACTCTAAACACTTAAAAATAAATAATTAAAACTAAAAATATAATAAAAAAGTCCCTTTCGGCAAGGTTCCGAAAATACTGGCAGCGTTACCCCTTTGGATTGCCAGACTGATTCTTTGTCCAAGGTAGCTGCCAGATCTTCGGTCACCTGTGACGTCGACTAACCTTTTGGAAATCTCTTTGAAAAGCCTCAAAGCACTAGGACCCCACGGACCAAGGGTCTCGACACCGAACGGAACAAAATCATATTCGGAGCCCAGACCCCTGTATTTGCATGCTTTGGCTTGAACAAAGCAACTAAATTTAGTCGTTGGATTTTATGGTCATGTGGCTACGGAACCCTAAAAACAGAATCGTTCGAAAGTCAAGAGTCTAAAACAACTGCAGTTAATACAAATAAATTGTTCCTAGCCTGTCTGCGTTTACCATTGGATTTTCGTTGGCCTACTTTACGTATAATTAACAGTAATAGATCGCGCAAGCAGGGCTGCCACACCTTTGCATATTTAAAAAGCCATGCAATAAAATATTCATGTATTCACGGATATGTTACAAAATAACCGGGTTGACGCATTATTAAAGCTTTATTATTTTTATTAAAGCTACACATGATCAAACTCCCTCAAAAAACCCTCATGAAAAAAGGTTACTATACAATAGAAGACTATTTATCGGATAAAGATGTGTGGTCTTGCACTTAGTGTTCCAGTTACAAAATATTTGTAATAAACTATTGTAAAGCTATGTGTAGGTAAATGACAAATCTCTGTAACCACTGATGTAAAAAGATTAAAAGAGTAACTCGAGTTTCTTGCCGGCTCTTCTCGAAGATCCTACTTATTCCGAACCGGTGGTAGAGTCACAAAAAAATATGATGATAATAACAATTGACGATTCAAAAGTATCTGTAACAGATTTATTTGAATAAAGATTTTTTTCTATCTTTCTTTCACTCAAAATATCTTTACTCAAATAAATCTTTCACTTATTTTTGTTGTAGAGCGACGGTGGCTCAATGGTGTGGACTATTGCCTTCCTACCGAAATGGCGCAGGAGCGAATCTCGCTATGTACCAATGTGCTTTCGAATTTTTGAAATTATATGCACCGTTATCCGAGGGTCTTATGGTGAAAGAAAACATCGTTAGAAAACCTGCGCCCGCCCGCGAAGAGAATCAAAGATTGTGCGTGAAGTCGGCCTATCCGCACTGGGCCCGCGTGGTCGACTAAGGTCTGTAGACCCGCGTACGGGTAAGCTCATGCCCCTCTATGGGGACGTTTAATGAGCTGATGATAATGAATCTTTTACAGATACTTTTGAATCGTCAATTGTAATTATTCTATTTTATGACTCTACCACCGATCTGGAATGAGTAGAATCTTCGAGAAGATCCGGCAAAGAACTCGGTAGTCACTCTTTTAAACTTTTTATATCATTGGTTACAGAAAATGAGGTGTTTATTCAGTTTAGGTCCTTACAGAACACTTATTAATGTCAAATGAAGCTACCACTGGTTTGGACTTTAGTTTCTACTGAGAAGAATCCAGCAAAAAACTCAGTAGATAATCGTTGTTAGAGTTTGTCATTGTAAATGTTATTTTTAGCAACAGATAACATGAAAGCAAACGCTGACGATATTGTCATCGCGGCAGTATTTAATTCAGTATTTAATCATCTCAATAGTATTTGTATTTAATTGTAATTGTATATGTTATACTTATATCATATTTATATTATGTAAAAATATTACATAAAAAAAGAATTCTGGAGCGATCTTGTCCGTGCGCCTACTCACTCGGGCTCACGGAAAATCAGCGTCAGGGTCCGATCACCGGACCACGGCACATGCTGAGTGGGTCCATTTACTTTGGACGTCGTAGCACAATGAAATTGTCATTTAGTGTGTTCTTACTGTAATTTTGTTATGCTTGTGTTGCGATGTGCAAAAATAATTAATTATTTCTTTCTTTCTTCTTTCTAATTTTAAAGTAATACCACTAATTTTTGATATTCCCAAGGAGCAGCAACATGGACACTGACTGCGGGATTGGTTCACAAGTTCAAAGTCACTCAACGCGTAATGGAGCGAGCCATAAGTCGGGATCTCTCTTAAAGATAAGATCAGAAACGATATTTTCCGCGAGAGAACTTAACGTTCCAATATAGCCCGCCGGATCAGCAAGTTGAAGTGGCAGTGGGCTGGTCACGTATGTCGCAAAGCCGATGGCCGTTAAAGCAGACGAGTTCTGGAGTGGAGACCGCGTCTTGGCAAGCGTAGCGTAGGACCGAAGGACCGAGGGACCGCTTGCAAAAGGTCGTTGGTGGAGGCTGGATGAGAAAAGTTATGGACCGGAACATCTGAACCAGAATGGGAAAGTCCTATGTCCAGCAATGGACTGCGATAGTTTAAAGAGAGGACCCTGAACAATTTATTTCCTTGATTTGATTGGAAACTACCGGGTATATGAAACCTAACATCTGTTGTCTCGGGTGACGGGCGCAGTGCGACATTGATGGAGAATAATAACTGTCTATCACTCTGTCATGGTTAGACGTATCACTAACCATCAGGTGAGTGTCCTGACCGTTCTGTGCACTTGGTAACACAGAAAACCCTGGTAAAAATATTTATCGTACCAATATCAAGGACGATTAATTAAAATATATCGCCAAATATACCATTTACCAATTCGTATACAGGGTGCTTAATTAGCAAACCGTTACGACCGCACGCGGGCATCGAACCGGCTACCTCTCGTAACTTGCGGCGATCGCGTAAAAGGAACGCCTAACGAACCGCGAGCAACATGATGCTATAATTTACATATATACAGGATGCTCTCATTGCAATCACCATATAGTTTCATTTTATTTATTTACTAGGTGGTAGAGTCGATACTGAGTCGTATAGGTAGGTACCACCGCAGTGCCAGATATCGTCCCGGGAAATAGAAGTGTCTTGCACTTCTGTGTTTTGGGATGAGGGCACTGTAGCTAGTGAAATTACCTTAGTTAACATCTGTTGTCAGGTGTCGGGCGGGTAGCATTGTTGGAGAATAACTTTATTTGTTGTGGGTTCCAAAAAATATATATTTTATATTTATCATCATCAGCTCATTAAAAGTCCCCACCGAGGGGCACGAGTCTACCCGTATAGGGTTTTTAGGCCTCAGTCGGCCACGCGGGTTAGACGACTTCACGCACAACCTTTGAATCTCTTCGCAGGCGTGCGCGAAGGTTTCCTCACCGTGAGAGCGTCGGGTAATGAACATATAATTTCGAAAATTGGAAAATACATAGGTACGTGGCGGGATTTGAACCTCAGACCTCACGGTAGGAGGGTAACGGTCCACACCATTGAGCTCGATTTTATATCTATATTTTTTCTGAATAGTTATGCCATCATTACATCTGTCAAACGAACGTCAAAAAGTAGTAAATAACCAATTTAGAATTTCTACAAACAATTGAGACTCAGTAATTAGTTATTGACTTGTTTGACGTTCGTTTGACAGTTAAGCGTCGGTGGCTCAGTGGTGTGGACTGTCGCCTTCCTACCGGGAGGGCTGAGGTTCAAATCCCGACACGTACCAATGTATTTTCGAATTTTCGAAAAATATATGTACGTTATCCGACGCTCTTACGGTGAAGGAAAACATCGTGAGGAAACCTTCATGCACGCCTGCGAAGAGATTCGAAGGTTGTGTGTGAAGTCGTCCAATCCGCATTGGGCCCGCGTGGACGACTAAGGCCTAATCACCCTATACGGGTAGGCTCGTGCCCCTCGGTGGGGACGTTTAATGAGCTGATGATGATGATGACATTCACACAACGCCATCTAGCCCCAAGTTAAGCGTGAAGCTTGTATCACGGGTACCAAACCACCGATAAACATCATCATCATCATCATTACAGCCCAATTATGTCCACTGCTGAACGAAGGCCTCCCCTAATGATTTCCACGCGGACCGATCCCTTGCAGTTGACATCCATCTGCTACCCGCCACCTTAACCAGATCATCCGTCCATCTGGTTGGGGTCGGCCTACGCTTCGCTTTCCGTTACGTGGACGCCACTCGAGAACCTTTCCGCCCCATCGGCCATCGGTTCTACGCACTATGTGCCCTGCCCACTGCCACTTCAACTTGCTAATCCTCTGGGCTATGTCGGTCACCCTAGTTCTCCTACGGATATCATCGTTTCGGATTTTATCGCGTAGGGAGACACCTAACATAGCCCTCTCCATAGCACGCTGAGCAACCTTGAGTCTATTCAAGAGGCCCTTAGTAGCGACCACGTTTCGCTTCCGTATGTCATAACTGGCAACACACACTGGTCAAAGACCTTCGTCTTGAGACACTGAGGTATTTTGGACGAAAAGATCTGCCTTAACTTCCCGAACGCTGCCCATCCTAATTGGATTCGACGAGAAACCTCCTTCTCGAAGTTGGACCTACCCATTTGGACTACCTGTCCCAGGTACACATATTCGTCAACAACTTCGAGGACAGAACTTCCAACTGATATCGGTATAGGTACGACATGGGCATTAGACATGACTTTCGTCTTGTCCATGTTCATTTTAAGACCCACCTGTTGAGAAGCTCCGTCTAGGGTTTCGAGCATAGTGCTTAAATCCTCCATGGATTCTGCCATGACTACTATATCATCGGCAAATCGAAGATGAGTGATGTACTCGCCATTCACGTTGATGCCAAGTCCTTTCCAATCGAGCAGCTTAAACATATCTTCCAACGCAACTGTGAACAGTTTCGGAGATATAACGTCTCCCTGTCTCACTCCTCGGTGCAATTGGATAGGTTGTGTAAGCTCTTCATGTACACGGACTGACATAGTAGCGCTCTCGTACAGACATCTCAATACTTCGATATAGCGAAAGTCAATATGGCACCGTTGGAGGGCCTGAAGCACAGCCCAAGTCTCGATCGAATCAAAGGCTTTCTCATAGTCCACAAACGCCAAGCATAATGGCCGGTTATACTCTCTAGTCTTCTGTATAACCTGCCGCAGCGTATGTATGTGGTCTATGGTGCTGAAGCCTTTGCGGAACCCGGCTTGTTCGGGGGCTGGAAATCATCAAACCTACGCGCGAGACGGTTCGTGATGACTCTGGAGAACAACTTGTAAATGTGGCTCAATAGCGTGATGGGTCTATAATTCTTCAGCAAGGTTTTGTCGCCTTTTTTGAAGAAAAGCACCACCACGCCATTGCTCCACGCCTCTGGCGTCGCACCCTCACGGATCACGGAATTAAAGAGCTTCTGAAGGGTCTTAAGCACTGGCGTGCCACCTGCTTTCAAAAGTTCTGCGGTAATTCCGTCTTCTCCGGGGGCCTTATTTCGCTTAAGTTGTTTCAGAGCCATCCTAATCTCGCTCAAGGTGACTTCCGGGATATCCTCAGATAAATGTCGGGTTAACTACCTAAAAAACATACCTAATTATTATTTTTCTGTACATAGAAAACACCCAGACCTATACAAACAGACATATTTGCCCGGGCACCGAACCCGGAACCCTTGGTGAAGTAGCCGAAGTCTCAACCATTACACCAAATAGGTCGTCAAAATGTTTTGGTGTCCCATCCGTGGTCCCAAGGTCCCAAAAACCGTGAACGGGTACCAAAGCTTGTATTCTGGGACCACTTTATCCTCCTTAACATGAATATCTACACGTATTTAAAACACCATCAAAATTCAACCGACTTTGATGTGATAAAAAATTCAAACCATCCTGTATCAACTTTGTTGCTTTTAACCAAAAGCGAGGGTGCTGATACTTGTGTGTGGGAAAATAGACCTTGCTCGCTCGATATGTAGGCTCACTTTCGTTTACGGCCGATCGCAAATTTAATATTACGGGGTAGTAGAACCAAATTCGGATGTACAACTTGCCAAAGTACGGGAAGCTTTTCCGTGCGATTGACGACTTTGGCAGTATTTACTTAAGGGAGGTTTTCGCTTGGATTCCGTGTGGAAACTAGGATATCTTACACAAGGATTTCGGTCCGAAACGCGAAAAGATAAATGCCGAGGGCAATGAACCGAATTCCGGTGACTTTGAAAATGAGGGAATTGCAATTTGCGTCCATTCTTTGGGACGAAGTATGAAAAACTCACGCGTGTTTTACAATGTTTACATTAATTGTTTATGCAGCGGACTTAGGGTTTTGGGGTTTCGCTACCAGTTATTTGACCTTGCATATTCAATAGAATTTGATTTTGTGTTAAGACTGCATCTCTAGTCTAAAACAAATTTGACCTTGCATATTCTAGACCTAGATATTTTTGGTTAAGACTTTTTTTTACGTTATAAGTGTACATGACGGTCAGGACGCTCACCTGTTGGTAAGTGATACGACTGACTGTCATGGTTAGGCGTATCACTTACCTTGAAGGAGACCAACAACTGATAGACTGTTATTATCCCTCATCAATGCCGCAATGCCCCCCGAGAAGAAAAATGTAAGAGGTCTCTTATATCCGGTAATTTCAATAGCCGACACAAAATTGCCTAACACTCCTGTTTCACGATACGATATCTGGCACTGCGGTGGTACCTACATAGACGACTCAGTATCGAGTCTACCACCTATTAGACTGCATAGTCTTAATCACTACTTATGGTGATTTTTCCTAGTTTAGCTAGCTGAATCACCTGATTATTTAAGAGATGATTCCAGGGCATTTTAACCCGACAATACCGGCTAATATGTTAGGATGGTATTTGTTAAGACCCACTAATTTATATAACTCTAATGTTATAAAGAAAGAAAGCAGAAACAAAAATTTTTATTTGGCACACATACAAAATTTAAAAAAAACATAAAATTAACAAAATTAAGTACCAAATAGGACTCACTCAGCATTTGTCTTGGTACACTACGCATACCAGGAAGCTGTTTATCAGTGGAGCATTGGAGAGCAATCAAAAAGTAACAACCTTTAAATATAAAAATTTGGCCAAGCGCGAATCGGACTCGCCCGCGGTGGCTCCGCAGCAGCAAGTTACATAAAATAAAATTACGGTTCACAGAATACATATACTTACAAAGTTTAAATAGTGTAGTGATTATAGTTTCGTAGAAAAAAGGGTGTGACATACGGACGGACAGACAGACAGACATACTTGACGAATCTATAAGGGTTCCGTTTTTTGCCATTTGGCTAAGAAACCCTACAAATCAAAGTTCCTAACTACTAATTAAAATGTACTAACAATAAATATAAGTCACTGGACTTATCCCTTTTTTTTTTGAACTGACTACTGCTCTTGGCCGCAGATGGCCTTTACAGTTTCACCGGGCAAGTGGCGAGTGCAGATGGCTCTCAGCCTTAATATTTACACAACGAGCCTAAGGGTTACGGTGAAGGAAAACATCGTGAGGAAACCTTCATGCACGCCTGCGAAGATATTCTAAGGTTATGTGTGAAGTCGTCCAATCCGCACTGGGCCCGCGTGGACGACTAAGGCCTAATCACCCTATACGGGTAGGCTCGTGCCCCTCGGTGGGACGTTTAATGAGCTGATGATGAGCCTAAGGGCGTCCCCGAACGGGTGTACTTATCCCATATCGATGTTATAAATTGAATAAAATAAACATTCATTATTACTGACACAGCTTTACATCTTAATATATAGGATACACACAAAAATCTAATTACTGTCAATTTTCCACACCTTTGACAATAATTGTAAGCTTCTTATACAAGCTTAAAGTCACTCAGCAAGGGAGAGGTCGCGGTAACTCCGAAAGATTAAATTGGCTTCACCTATTTTTTCTTTGACTCCCTATTTGGTGTTGCGTTGAGACGTAGACTATTACACCAAGGGTTCCGGGTTCGATCCCGGGCAGTACAAACATTTGTGTGCATGAACATGTCTGTTTGTAATGGTCTCGGTGTTTTCTATGTACAATATTTATATATTCACAAAAAAAGATATTTGTACGTGTACGTTTTTTTAAATAATCACTGATATTCACACAGCGCAGTGTTTGTACTGCCCGGGTATCCATATTACAGGCTAATGCTTAGTTTGGGACTAGATGGCGCTGTGTAAATGTTAATGGATATCTATATATATCAATTATTTATTTATATACCTAAAATTAAGTCTAGATAAAAGATTTTATCTGTAACCATAGATTTAATACGTATGGAAGCACTTTAAACTAATAGAGCGCGAAGTCATGCCTTACTGACTACAGCTATTTACGGCAGGCTCGCTAGGAAAGGGTCATTTAATTCTAAAAACCACGTTTTATACCCGATCGGAATGGCTTTTTGAGGTTCCGTAGACAAATGGCAAAAATACGGAACCCGGAAATTCTCTGTCCGTCCGTATGTCACGCCCTCTTTTAATTATTAATGTATTTACAATTAACTTGTAACAGGATTTGTGCGTTATGCTATAACATTGATTGAAAGTGCTAAGTTACAAATTAACCTTTCTTTTTTATCCTCTATAGGCAGACATTTGACCACCATCTCACCTGATGTTAAGTGAGGTTAGCTTTTTAAGTTTCCGTAGCCAAATGGCAAAAATACGGAACCCGGAAATCCGTCATGTCTGTCCGTCCGTATGTTACACCCTCTTTTATTTATTTATTAAAAATGAATTAAGTAGTGTATTAAGACCCTTGGTTTACCTTTGTAGGTTCAGATACCTAACTTATTTATAAATATTGCATAAATTAATAAAAATAAATCAACGGAGGAACAAGCAGTAGTTCGATTTAGGGCTGTCTTATGTCTAAAAAGTAATCTCTTGCAAATTGAATAAAAATATTAAAATAATTAAGAAAACCCGTTGATTTTCACAAACCCATCCCCTAAGGGTTAAAGAGGGTGTGCAATCAACAAAGGGATGAGAAACATTAAAAGCACAAAGGTTTGAAATCTGATATAAAAGTAAATGGTTTCTTTATAATTGATTATTTTCTTATGTTGGTATTTTCGAATAGCCATGATGATGACCTGGAATCGTAAGAATTATTTCATATTATTACAAATCTAGGGTAAAAATAAAGCGCCATAGTCGACCACGCGGCCCCGTATGGATTGAGCGGCTTCACGCACAACCTTTGAATCTTTTCGCAGGCGTGCGCTGGTTTCCTCACGATGTTTTTCCTTCACCGTAAGAGCGTCGGATAAACGTATATATAATTTCGAAAAAGCATTGGTACGTGGCGGGAATTGAACCTGCGCCCTCCCGGTCGTAAAGGAACTGTCCACACTATTGAGCCACCGACGCACTTATAACATAAAAAATACTATGCAAACCTATTTGGTTTATTTTTTATTCCTTTATTGTACACCGAAATAACTAAATGGATACAAAAAATAAAAAGAGAGTACAATGGGCGGCCGTATTGCACAAACTTACCTTGTAATCTAAGTATGAAAACAATATTATAATAAAGTTCCAACCTTTTAAAAATCACAGGTCATAAAAAAAAGTCAATACCCGTAGTCCCTTGTAACGACCATTTGAGGGGTCATAACTAAAGCCAAATTGACCATAAACGCAAAATAGGAGGAGAGCAGGAGGTACGGACCCTTTGTGGAAAGGTCTGGTTGAAGAGCGGTCAATCTGTCACTTTTAAAGGTAATTACGATCAACAGAACTAAACATTTCGTAAGTGAGGTACAAGATATTTTTATCATTAAGTGAACGGTATGGTCAGTTCGCTCACTTGACGGTAAGTGATCCGTCTGACCATGACATGCAGTTTAAGGATATTTATAACTATATAGTAATTATTTTCCGTCAACACTGCCCTGCGCCCGTCACCAGAGACAATAGATGTTAGGTCTCTTATACCCGGTAATTTCACTAGCTACAGTGACCTCATCCCACTTCCACTTTCGTGCCCCTCGCTAGAGCATGAGCCTCCTCAGAACGAGTCTCACGCAGAACCTTTAAATCTCTTCGCAGGCGTGCGCACGTTTCCTCACGATGTTTTCCTCCACCGCAAGAGCGTCGGATTAACATACATATAGTTTAAAAAACTAGGTGGTACCTAGGTAGTTACCACCGCAGTGTCAGTTATCGTCCCGTGAAATAAGAATGTTATGCACTTCTGTGTTTCGGGATGAGGGTGCTGTAGCTAGTAAAGTTACGGGGTAAAAGATACCTGACTTCTGTCAAGTGTGACCGTTCCGTTCACTTAATGACAAAAAATATACATCGGTACGTGGTGGGATTTGAACCTGCAACCTTCTTGATGGCAAGCCAACAGTCCTCTCCAATGACCCACCAACGCTCTATGGATGATTAGCTCTCTGACTGCCAATAATTTCTTAAGGCGCCAGACCCAATTGATTTTCTATTATGTCTCGATTACCGAGGTTAAAGGTGATATGTTCACAAAACAACCGAAAAAAGTGTTCCAAATGCAGCGACAGCACACATACACATATTTAGAATGAGCGTGCATTTTGTGCAACCTAAACAAAAGCCTACAAACTGTATTCTCTTTGGCGGTTCGTTTTTGAAGCACGGGTGGCGTATCTACCTTTTTATATACAGAATATGATTGTGGGTTAATGAATAGAGAACTAAAGTAGCCGACATAGCCCGCTGGATCACCAAGTTGAAGTGGCAGTGGGCTGGTCACGTATGTCGCAGAACCGATGGCCGTTGGAGCAGACGAGTTCTGGAGTGGAGACCGCATCTTGGCAAGCTTAGCGTAGGACGCTCTCCGGCCCGATGGACCGACGAAAGGTCGCTGGTAGAGGCTGGACGAGGGAAGCGGAGGACCGAGATATCTGGCGCAAATGGGAAGACCTATGTCCAGCAGTGTACTGCGATAGCTTGAATAGGAAACACGACGATCGCTTACCTTGTTTACTGTTGTTGTGGTGGTGCTGATGGTGTGGTTGCGGTTGCGGCTGCGAGAGCTGCGGCATCAGAGCTGGATGTGGTAGTTGGAGTAACTTCGGCTCAAGCTTGGTAGCAGCTGCCACTGGGATCGGCCCAGCGTTCGTCATCGTAGTCATCGTTGCAGCTGGCATCATCAACGTAGACATCGTGAGCATTTTGACTTTCCCACTAACTCAACACTTCACAGTGCCATTTCTTTGTCAGTTTTTAATGTATATATATATATATCTTTTTGTCTAAATATAATGTAAACTTTTTTGTATATCACACTAATTAATTGGTGTTACCTCATCACATTATTTGGAGATGGTTAAGCGATAACCGTTTGGTTTTATAAATTTTGGTTTTTGTTACTAAACTAGATGTGCGTCTGTAACAGATTTGTTTTGTTATAAGTAATAGAGATTAATTAAAGCAGAAGATTTTATTTTGATTTGAGATTAATTTTAGCGAAGATTAAATATAACCCATATTGATATTTAATTTTAACGTTGCAGAATTGTGGCTTTAAAACTGTATCGGATTTCGTTGCGTAACACGTTTTTGCATTGCATTTGTACAATAAAAAATATATAAAATGATTGTTTATTTTTCCAACACAAATTCTTTTACATTCTAAAGTTATTAGATGAGGTGTTTTTCATAGGCATATATTTGTGAGAAACTGATGCCTGAAATAGGTTTTAGAAAAGGAAACCACACATACACATACGCACATGCACAAACACTCACACACACACACACACACACACACACACACACACACACACACACAAACAAATAAAACTAACACACTCGTACTCAAAGTTTATTCATATACTTACACTAACATACACTCAAACAATACACACTTCTTTAAATTTTTTATCATATGTTCTTATGTATTTTTAAATTTTTACTTTTGTATCTTTAAATTGTGAGAAGGAGCGGGGTCTCCTAACACAGGTATTACACTTAAAAGAAGACTCCAGCCATTGTAATATAATTCTGTATAAGATACTTATAAAAGATTTTTCATTTTTTTTTTATTTTAAGATCACCAGGCCCGCCTAAAGACAGCAGGTAAGTCGTGTACTAGGAGCCAATAAATTACCTAGAGCTTATTGTTCAAGTGCCTCGTTTATTTGGCAGGAATACCACGGTAATATGATGTCGGACTGGTACTAAAAAGGTAACGTTAACTTGATAACAACATGGAAACAAAGAAAATTAACATGCGGTTACAAAAATATGAATTCACAACAGGTAATCAAATTACTGGAGGTGTATTTAATTTTAAAACGTCCCTGCGCCTGTTTCTTTATTTGCTTGTCTATTTAAACAAGCAACAAACATTTTAAGGAAGAAATGAAATGTATTTTTCTGTTTGAATTATTTTTTAATTTACAATATTTTTTTAACCATTTGGTTTAATGGCTGAGACGTCGGCTACTACACCAAGGGCTCCGGGTTCGTTAACCGGACAGTATACAATTTTTTGTGAATTTCTGTTTGTTATGGTCTGAGTGTTTTCTGTTGTATACTATGTATGTATTGACAAAAAAATATATACAGGTATGTTTATCCGTTAATTGGTATCTACCTATAGTACAGGCTAAATGCTTATTTTGGGACTAGATGGCGCTGTGTGAATGTCAGTAGATAATTATTTATTTATTAAAAAAGAACAAAGCTTTGTAAGATTCCTACGGATTACGTCAGAATGGCTTTTCGACTTTTATGAAATACAATATTTTTTAAAACGTACAAAAAATTTATACGAGACATCAAACATATTCTGTTCTTTGTGCTCTTTGAGGAATGTTTTGTTAATATAGAAAATGCTTTACAAATCCCCTTCAATGTTTATAACAGTGATGAAGGCAAAGAAAATATCACCAACAGTTAGATAGAAAAGCTTGTGAAGTTAAAATGTTTTATGTATTTCATTTTACGATTCTGTTTATGAAGTTTTGTTTACTTTTTTAAATTTTATTTGTTCTAAAAGATGCTGGAGTAAGTGCCAACTATGATATAAACTTTTTATAATCGAAGTTCACACTTTCCCAAAATAAAAGTGAGTATTCTGGCCGATGTGTGGACTGTCTACCTACCGGGAGGGCTGAGGTTTAAATACCCGCAACGTACCAATGTGTTTTTGAATTTTCGAAATTATATGTACGTTATCCGACGCTTTTACGGTGAAGGAAAACATCGTAAGGAAACCTGCGCACGCCTGCGAAGAGATTCGAAGGTTGTGTGTGAAGTCGTCCAATCCATGGCACGCGTGAACGACTAAGGCCTTACCCTATACGGGTTGGCTCATGCCCCTCGGCCGCGAAGTTTAATGAGCTGATGATGATTGTAGCCGAAATCTTCAGCACTATTGCTTTTTCTTTTGTACACTATTCAGCACAATCTTCAACCTGTTGCAGTCCACCACTAGTCACTGATTTCCCCCATTTTGCACCAGATATCACGATCCCCCGCTTTCGTCATCCAGTCACCACCAGCGACCTTTCGCAAGTTGTCGGTCCATCGGTTCGGGCGTGTCCTACGCTACGCTTGCCAAGACGCTGTCTTCACTCCAGAACTCGTCTGCTCCAACGGACCGAGGTTCTGCGACATACGTGACAAGCCTACTGCTATTTAAGCTGATCTGGCGAGCTATGTCGGTAATTTTAGTTCTGTTACGGATAACATCGTTTCTGATTTTATCCTTAATATATTTCAGCACTACTTTAGCACAATTTTTTGGGACTCATGAAATTTCTGGTTTCCATCGTGTGTACTGAACAAAAGGACACAACTCTATAGGATTAATACGCTAACATTAAACTAATTGATGGATAATGAGGTTCAAGGTTGTAGTTAAGGACGCTATTAGCACTAATCCTATGGGACTCGGAAATGCTTTTAGGGATCCCCGGGGAGTGCCAAGGATAATTTCTCGATAAAGAGTGGTAGTACGAGGCTGAAATTGGCAGAAAATCTTGCAGAAAAAATGCGATGGCCAGGAACGAAAAAGGACTTGGTCCCTGTTTTCAATAGAATATGTTCGAATTATTTGAGATATTTGCACGTTGCAGTCAAAGGTTATGAATGAAAACAGCCATTTTTATGGTACCAAGGCTTTTTTCGTACCTGACCATCGCGTTTTCTGCTACAATTTTCTGCCAGTTTCAGCCTCATGTGGTAGGAAGTGTTGAATTTTATTTTGTTTAAGCAATGAATGTATTTCTTATTTATTTTTTTTATCTGCCGTAACTAATATATTCTTTATGGTGAAGGAAAATATCGTGGTTATGCGTGGAGTCGTCCAATCCGCATTGGCGCGCGTGGATGACAAAGGCCTATACACACTAAGGTAGGCTGGTGCCCATAGGTGGAGACGTATAATGAGCTGATGATGATGATGATAATGCAGTTTCTCCGCGTATTAGAAATTAAGCGATCTAAATCCAACACCGTGGATAGTAAATCATGGCTCTATAAACAAATACATGAACAATAAAACTAAATAACATAGAAGAAAAACAATCCGTCAAATGGTTCGTAGTGCTACGAATTAGTACAAAAAGGTCTACGTCGTAGTAACGTGCTACACGCTACGAGCGTAACGTCGTAGTAAGAAAAGGTTACTACGGGTCAAAGTGTAGCTTATATATATACTACCAATGATGTAAAAAAGTATAGATTTGTGATATGCTCACAAAACAATCGAAAAAAGTGTTCCGAATGCAGTGACAGCACACATACACATATTCCGAATGAGCGTACATTTACCTAAACATAAGCCTACAAACTGTATTCTCTTTGGCCGTTCGTTTTTGAGGCACGGGTGGTGTATCTATCTTTATATATACAGAATATCATCAGCTTATTATACATCCCCACTGAGGGGCACGAGCCTACCCGTATAGACCGTAATCGTCCACGCATCCCCGTGCGGATTGTCCGACTTCACGCACAACTTTTGAATCTTTTCGCAGGCGTGCGCAGGTTTTCTTACAATGTTTCCCCTCACCGTAAGAGCGTTGGATAACGTTAATATAATTTTGAAAATTCATAAACATTGGTTAGTTGTGGGGATGAATTTCTGTATTGGAATTAAATAAAAATAAAACAAGACCTTAAACTCAAATTGGGAACCGTGAGAAAACCAATTCAAATAACGACAGTAGAGAAGCATCTTGCAAAATAGTTCCTGGTGCTACGAAATTTAATAATAGGGTATTCTACGTCGTAGTGTAAGCGCTCGTAGCTAGTCGTTACGAGCGTGGTGTCGTAGCAACTCGCTACGAGCGCAGGGCCGTAGCCATAAACGTTCGTATACATTTACAAACGGTGTTTGAAATAAATTAACTGCATAAATTTTACTTCCATAATTATTTAATAAATTTTTTTTTTCATGTATAGAAAGCTGTATCTATTAAAATGTTTGACTGCGGGAGTTTAATATTATTTTGCATAGGAAAAACCCAGATTATTACAGATAAATATGCTCCTATGTATACTTAACATGTAGATCCACCAAACTTTTGTTATAAAATGTATGGATAAGTTAAAACGTTTGTAAATTATTTGGAATTGAAAAATTCTCTCAGAAACACTGCCAGAGTCGTCTCACTAAAATTAACCCTGCAAATCCGTGATAGATTTAAACAAGCTTTTTCTAAGTATGTTAATTCAAAAGAAAATGAATAAATACGTATCACCGCCATTTAAACAGCGCCATAAAGTACCAATCTAAGCATCTAGCCTGGAATATTAGGAACGCAATCAGGCATATCTTGTTCCAATCTGTGCAATGAGTAGGGTAGGAGCGTCGGTGGCTCAATGGTGTGGACTGTCGCCTTCCTACCGGGAGGGCTGAGGTTCAAATCCCGACACGTACCAATGTATTTTCGAATTTCGAAAATATATGTACGTTATCCGACGCTCTTACGGTGAAGGAAAACATCGTGAGGAAACCTTCATGCACGCCTGCGAAGAGATTCAAAGGTTGTGTGTGAAGTCGTCCAACCCGCACTGGGCCCTAGTGGACGACTAAGGCCTAATCACCCTATACGGGTAGGCTCGTGCCCCTCGGTGGGGACGTTTAATGAGCTGATGATGATTTTTTCGTTGATGCCACCCGTAAGGGGAGTAAATGTTATTTAATAAGCAAAATATAGTCTGCAAATCATGTCGTGTACACATGTTATAGGATTGTACTCTGGTTATAAGCTATCATTGTACTCATGATACAATTATCATTGTGTATATCTTACAAACGTGACTTGTGACAATCTGTTTGTGTACCAAATAAATAAATATGGGCATTAAAGAACTAATAAATATACTTTTATACTGTTTTTGTAAATATTTTAAAATAGAAGCACCCAGACAATTACCGTATAAATACCAAAATCATTTTAGTTTATTTGCAGATGATATTTTATTTTTACATTAATAGAAAAATCTAGTTAAAGCACTCTTTCTTTCGAGATTTTTGCCGGCTTTACTCAAAAATACTAAAAAGTTCAAAACACTCTTTTCAATTGCCGATGATTTTTCAAATATTTTTACTCATTTCATACCTTTAATACCAAAAATTAAGTGGATCTAAATGGTTAAAAATACACAATGTAAAGGCTGTATCAGACCAATGACCAATACAAACAGAATCAGTAAGTGTTATTAAAAGAATTAATTGCAAAAATATTCTTTGAGTTTTGAATATTGTTAGCAGACTTAAGGGCCATTTTAAAAATTCAGCACATAGCTGTAACTCATATAACAATAAAAAATCCAAGTGAAACATGTAACACGAAAACAGATATAATATTTATATTACGCAAAACTTGGGCGTACAACTGCCGTGCTCGTATAGGGTTGTATTTGCATTTCATTAGACAAGAGCTGGAGGCGCACCTACACAAATATTATACATTTATTATATATTTTTATTCGCATATTGAATGTTTTTCATTTGTTTATTATATCGCTACGTTCTCGGTTTCCGTTAGTTTGTTTTAGCGTTCCTGTGGACTTTTGTAATGTAACCGCTTAAAATTACAAAACGGATAGGATCTTTTGTTATCTTTGTAAATATCGCATTGCTTCTTATGTTAAGGTAAATGTTAGTTTTTATTTGATTTTTGTGATATCATATGGTAAAATAATATTGATTCTTTTATGTCGAATTTATTAAACAATTACCGTTAGTATAAATACAAAAATCATTTTAGTTTATTTGCAGATGATACATTATTTTTAACATTAATAGAAAAATCTAGTTAAAGCACTCTTTATTTCGAGATTTTTGCCGGCTTTACTCAAAAATACTAAAAAGTTCAAAAATACTCTTTTCAATTGCCGATGATTTTACAAATATTTTTACTCATTTCATACCTTTAATACCAAAAGTTTTTGGATCTAAATGGTTAAAAATACACAATGTAAAGGCTGTATCAGACCAATGAAGAACTGAACCTTGAACTCTGAGTTAAATATTAAGTTCTCGTGACAATATCTTAGTTGATCGATGCTAAAAGACTTGGAACGAAGCCAGCGAGCAATAACCAACTTAATGCATTAGTTGGACAACACAGTGCTCTTAAATCTACTGCGAAGTATATTATAATAAATTACTTGGCAGAAACTTTGATATACAAATAAAATTGTGTTTTATTTTATTGTTTTTAGGGTCAAGCAACGCAGTTTTTACGACAATATTCCACAATTTTCAATGTAAAAAGTCATTGAGCAGTGAGCCCTACCCGTACTTATATACGCAGCTGAGACATGGACACTGACTTCGGGATTGTTTCACAAGTTAAAGTCACTCAACGGGCAATAACCAGCTCCTATTCAACCTATCGCAGTCCACTGCTGGACATAGGTCTCCCCCATTCTGCGCCAGATATCCCGGTCCTCCGCTTTCCTCATCCAGCCTCCACCAGCGACCTTTCGCAAGTCGTCGGTCCATCGGGCCGGAGGGCGTCCTACGCTACGCTTGCCGAGACGCGGTCTCCACTCCAGAACTCGTCTGCTCCAACGGCCATCGGTTCTGCGACATACGTGACCAGCCCACTGCCACTTCAACTTGCTGATCCGGCGGGCTATGTCGGTAACTTTAGTTTTCTTACGGATTAAATCATTTCTGATCTTATCCCTAAGAGAGACCCCGAGCCTAGCTCGCTCCATTGCGCGTTGAGTGACTTTGAACTTGTGAATCCCGCAGTCAGTGTCCATGTCTCAGCTGCGTATGTAAGTATGGGTAGGACGCATTGTTCAAAGACTTTTGTCTTCAATAACCAGCTTTACTTGTTTAACTTCTCAGAAATCTTTGTGAGGAATAATTATATCATAAATCATCATCATCAGCTAATTCAACGTCCCCACCGAGGGGCACGAGCCTACCCGTATAGTGTGTAAATGCCTTAGTCTTCCACGCGGGCCCTGTATGGTTTGGCTAATTTCACGTACAACCTTTCAATCTCTTCGCTGTTTATCAGTTGCTAATCTCCTTCAACGCGCTATGTCATGGTCAGGCGTATCACTTACCATCAGGTGAGCGCCCTGACCGTCTTGTTCGCTTCTTAGCATAAAAAGGCGTGCGCAGGTTTCCTCAACAGGTTATCCTTCATCTGAGTATAGGGCTTTCACTTAGTATAGAATTTCGAAATTTGAACCTGCGCTTCTAATTTCGAAATTCTACTAAACTTCCTGATTGGAAGTCAGCAGTCCCCAATTTTTAAGGTAGAAAACTAAAAATTGACATGCGGACTACTTGTGTCTATCCAAAAAACTTGCATCATTTTTTCCGAAATCGGTCTCCAAAGCCTTAAAATAGCGGTAAGCCGAATTAACGTGAGCGAAGCCGCGTGCAAAAGCTAATACCTAATAAATTAAATTTCACGGTGTCTTGATCAAAAGGTAAAAAGTCATACCAAGTCACTTTCGTAATAAATTACTCATGGGATTCGAACTGACGACCTCAGAGTTAAGCGGCGCATTAAACTCGACCACAACAACACGAAGGCTTTTCCTTCATAATTCAACCCGATCCAATTTCCAATTTGCTCAAGTGTTAACCTAATTTCCAGATCTAGTACTCGAATCTGGAAACAAGTTAATACTGGTTCAGCTTACTAGTTGTTATCTAGATTTAAAGTAGGCTAAACGGGAGAGCTAATATCCTATTTGTAGGAGTTTCGAAAACCAATGTGTTTGCATATAGATATGTCTTTGTCTCTGACTTAGATAAAAAAAATATATGCACAATCAAGATGAAATATCAACCAAATTGTGTCTAAGCCGCTTGACACATTTTATATTTATGACATAAAATTATTTAAAATGTATATGTTAAGGCATTAAAAGGGAACAAAATCAAAAGCACGAACATACTACAATGTCACTATGACATGTATCGAGCGACGTGATTATGAATTAAAATTTTGCTCAACTGACGCGATGGGCAGACTTTTGCCGCGGACACTTTTTGAGTTAGATTGTTCAACTAGTCAGTTTATTGTTTATACTAGCTTTTGCCCGCGGCTTCGCTCGCATTAAATTCGGGTTAACACGGTACTTTCATTTATCACTATACATAGGATTTCCCCTCCCTCCAACTTTAAAGGTTTCGGAGTCAATAACAGATTTTTTTTTAGCAAAAAATATGTTATAGTGAGCTAACCTTAAAAGATAGACATATGCTGTCGCGGACTTTTTTGTAGACCTTTAAAAGGAGAACAATACTCTCATACATGACTTTTGTGAAACTTTAACCGTTTACGCAGCGTCCGCAGCGGAAGCTCCAAGTATGAAAAAATACCCCCGATTTTAAAACATTCTTCATTGCTGCTCCGCTTCTATTACTCGTAGCGTGATGATATATAGCCTATAGCCTTCCTCGATAAATAAGATATCTAACACTGAAAGAATTTTTCAAATCGAACCAGTAGTTCCTGAGATTAGCGCGTTCAAACAAACAAACAAACAAACTCTTCAGCTTTATATATTAGTATAGATAGATAAGAGAACTAAAAAAACCGACATAGCCCGCCGGATCGGCAAGTTGAAGTGGCATTGGGCTGGTCGCGTATGTCGCAGAACCGATGGCCGTTGGAGCAGACAGTTCTGGAGTGGAGACCGGGGCTCGGCAAGCGT
Source organism: Leucinodes orbonalis (assembly GCA_019425675.1). NCBI lineage: Eukaryota > Metazoa > Arthropoda > Insecta > Lepidoptera > Crambidae > Leucinodes > Leucinodes orbonalis. The sequence continues at coordinate 49,690 of PQWD01006119.1, forward strand.
AGCGTAGGACCGAAGGACCGAGGGACCGACTTGCGAAAGGTCGCTGGTGGAGGTTGGATAAGGAAAGTGGAGGAACGGGATCTATGGTTCAGAATGGGGGAGACCGATGTCCAGCAGTGGACTGCAACTGGCCGAAGAGGGAGACTTCCTTTTTTATGTTAGAATTCATTTTATTAGGTGTAGGCATTTTAACAGGTGGTAGACTCGATACTGAGTCGTCTAGGTACCACCGCAGTGCCAGATATCATCCCGTGAAACTGGAGTGTTATGCACTTTTGTGTTTCGGGATGAGGGCACTGTAGCTAGTGAAATTACCGGGTATAAGAGACCTAACACCTGTTGTCTCGGGTGACGGGCGCAGTGCGGCATTGATGGAGGATAATAACTGTTTGTCAGTTGTTGGTCTCCTTTAATGCCGCTCTGTCATGGTTTGGTGTATCACTTACCATCGGGTGAGCGTCCAGACCGTCCTGTACACTTATAACATAAAAAAAATATAATTGTGATAGAGTCATGCTTGGGTAAGAGTGTTTGTATTCCCCAGAGGTCGAACCTGGAACCCCTTGTGTGGTAGCTGCTTAGCCATTAAACCACATGGGTCGTTCTAATTGATCGATATTAGGCGTTTTTATTTACATGTAACTTTGAATATATCGACAGATGAAAACATCCTTTATGTTTGTCTCGTACACTCTTTAATCATGTACATATACCATCTCTTTCTTTTATGGGAACATATCTGAATAAAAAACACTAAATATTGAAAGCAGTGAGATTGATTGGTATGCAAGAAACGACCTTTGTGCATATAGAATGAGGTCTAAGATAGAGTGTACGCTATTGACGTTAAAGTTCTTACTATATTTTTATACAATCCTTTGTTAGAACAAGTTCTCTGTAATTTACTTTGTCCTTTGTAAGTGATCTTAAGTGAAAACAATATCTCTTTTAGCTGAAAACAATGATGTCAAAAAGTATGGATTCGTGATATGCTCACAAAACAATCGAAAAAAGTGTTCCGAATGCACCGACAGCACACATAAACATATTTCGATTTTTTTTATTTATTATAGACTCACCAACAATACATGCATACACATATTATAGTATTACATTTCAAAATTCTGATACATGTATCTTTTTTTATAGGTGAGTTCATCTTAATCAATATATTATTATTACTTTTGTACTATAACTAGTTACAAGTTAAGTTATTATATTATAGTAAAATTCCAATTCAAAGTAAACAATTATGTAGCCTCTGACTTCATGAAGTGCATGATCTTCCCTTTGAATTTTAAAAATGAATCATAAAATATGTCCAAGTCCTGTATTTTGCTACAGAGCAAGTTTAGTTCTGAAAGCTGGTGCTGAAAATATTTTCTTAATTTTATTTCTTGGTAAACGATATGAGACAGAGAGATTCAGACGTTGAAGAAGGTTGACACACTGAACTCGACTATTAAGAAGCTTGTGGAGAAAACACATACCTAGCAAGAGTCTTCTGTTACTAAGAGTAGTCGTGTTAAATTTTTTTAGGCGGTGAATATAGGGGTTTCTATGAGAGAAACCACACACAACAAACACATTTACCTAAACAAAAGAGTACAAAATGTACTCTCTTCGGCGGTTCGTTTTTGAGGCACGGATGGCGTTTCTACCTTTATATATACAGAATATTATTGGCTGAAATCAGTTTTTTTTATATCATAAACTTGGATAAACAACAAACTAGCCAGATGCACAATCCAATGACTACTATCAGTTTATATCGAAGTCTTTGACACAGTCACGAAGAAACAACCTGGACGTCTTCAAGGCAAGAGTGAATAGGCTGTTTCTAGGCAGGCATGATCCATCCTAGGCCGCATCAGGTGAGATGGCGGTCAAATGTCTACCTTTATGATGATGATGATAAAGTAAACGAGTTACACTTTTGCCGACTACTCGTCGTACCAAGTTTAATGGGACTTAATTTATTTTCAATCGAGTATTCGGCGTGTAACTCGATTGAGTCAGATTCAACTTCCGCGTGATAAACTTGACCATGACTGATGCAGTTTTTGTGGACAATAATAATACTGCCTGTCATTCTGTATCATAAATTAATAACTCTTTTTCTGTTTATTTTCATAAAGAACTGCCTTCGTGGTTTTCACAGTTTACTAGGTGCTGTTATGTATGAACTATGGGGTATGTCGATAATAAGTTTTTGTGTAAGACCGCCTCTCTTCTAACATCGGGATCGACAAACAGTCTCGTAATAAACGCAGATACGTAAACAATGTTTTCCTTATTGCTCCACTAAACCACATACAAACTACATGGTAGACTCGGTACTGAGTCGCCTAGGTAGGTACTACCGCAGTGCCAGATATCGTACCGTGAAAAAGGAGTGTTATGCACTTTTGTGTTTCGAGATGAGGGCACTGTAAGTAGTGAAATACCGGTTATAAGAGACCTAACATCTGTTGTCTCGGATGACGGGTGAAGTGCGGCATTGATGGAGATTCTAACTAAATACTTGTTGGTCTCCTTCAATGCCGCTCTGTCATCGTCAGGCGTATCCACAGACATCCGAATAACAATTAGACTGGACAAGCCGCCAAGTTTATAGGCAGTCCCAGTGTCGCAATTACTTTTCAATTCTTACCTGTGAAAAGATATTATATTTCTTGGTAAATTTTACTGATTCACTGCGATGATGGCATGTTACAATTGCACAGAATGGCATTTTGGAAAAAAAACGGTAATTTCTTCTAAAATTCGTGCGTCTTCATTCGTCTCACGGAGCGTAACTATAGCCAGTGTATGCTCGTTGAGCATACATTTGTCGCACTTTTAACGCGGCTTGCCCATCTCCTGTATTGGGAAATCTGTGGGCGTATCACTTACCATCAGGTGAGCGTCCTGACCGTCCTGTACATTTTGTATCATTAAAAATAGTTTGGTCACGACATTGCAGGTGAATGACATGGTTTTGTAAAAAGAAATATACCTATGAAAATTATTGCGTAACCTAAAAGCATAGAGAAAGTGAATCTTATACTTTATATACACGCAAAGAGTCTGTTGTTTTAGAATAGACCTTTCCCGAACTCTTTCTTAGAACAACCCTACAGTTGTGCTAATAGAAAATTCCGTCTGTGCCGAGTCAACGGATGAAGATAAAAAGCGCTTTAGAGCATTCATTGGAAAAGAGGTTGATTTTTTATATAATAATAATAAATGATATGTATGTATAATAATAAGGTGTGTATGTATGCAGTATATGTTGTGTACACTGTCTGCCTCTCACACTTAATTCCTTTTTTTTTAGGCTGTTGGAAGAAATTCATAATAAATTGTGTCTTTGTATATTTTTTCCATGTACCTGTTTTATTGTATTACTGTGTGCATAAATGATTAAATAATAAATAAATACTCTGACATTCACACAGCGCCATCTAGCCCAAGTTAAGCGTGAAGCCTGTATTATGGGTGCCAAACAACGGATCTACATATAAAGATCTACACATTGATACCCCACACGTGGGGGTACGACGAAAAAAATTTTCTGAGTTTCAATTCAATGTTTGGGGAACCCCAAAATATATATATTTCAAGTTTCTTATTAAAACCTAATAGCGGTTCACAGAATACATATACTTACAAAGTTTGAATTGTGTAGTGCTTATAGTTTCAGAGAAAAATGTTTGTGACATACAGACGGACAGACAGACAGACAGACTTATAAGGGTTCCGTTTTTTGCCATTTGGCTACGGAACCCTAAAAACGCGAGCTCCTTAGAGCGTTCTTGGAAATGAATTTGAAAAATCAATTCAAATGTCAAACATTGAACTCGAAAGTGTAATCAATGCAAAAGGAACGAATGCATAAAGCAAACTGCATACAATTTCTGCTGGAGTCCCGTGTCGGGACGGGAGATGGCATAGCTTGAATTGAAAAAGTTTTCCTGTAAAATATTTAACATTGCCCGTTGAAATAATACGTATTTCAATAACTCAAAATATTTCTTCTGGATTTACAAATGACATATTCATATCTTTATTGCACTCCAAGTAACATAGAAGTTAAAAAATATACGTATATTTTTGGACCGTGTAGGGCACGGCAAGTAGGAGAGTGGACAATGACTTAGGCGTATCATCAAATCTATTACTGTCTTTTATATTTTGTCTATTAACATGGTTTTCCTCTTGTTTTACATATATTGTATATAACCCGGTATATATATACAAACATATGGACGTATTTATTTAAATATTTCTTCCCTGTTTTCAAAAGTCGCGTAAAGTATTTTACCTTTCAATTTAACATTATTATTTTTATTATATATATATATATATATATATATATATATTATATATATATATATATTATATATATGTGTGTTCTGTATATATATACTTATATATATGTATTTTATATTTAAATATATTTTTTATTATTTATATTTTATATGTGTATTATGTTAATTGAAATATAATTATGTATTTATAAGTTGAATTAAGCTTTTCTTACTTTGCACTGTCTTGCCCTTTCATGTTGTTAATTTTCTATGTTTGTGAGGTTGTGTGGAAGAGATCGCTCCAAGCGATAAGGCCGCCTGAATTGCATTATTTTCCTTCATTTGTTGTTAAATATGTATCTTTTTTTGGTGTGCAATAAAGAATCATATCCATCTATTCTATGATGTTTACAGATCAGTGTCGTGGTGCTTACTAAGTACCTCAACATAAAGCTCAGTCGGCACCTTTCAGTGTCCTTATTGCAATTTAGACTACATGTATAATTATGACGACCCATTTGGTGTAGCGGTTCAGAGGTCGACTGCAACACCAAGGGTTCCGGGTTCGATCCCCGGCCAGTACAAACATTTGTGTGCATGAACATGTCTGTTTGTAATGGTCGGTGTTTTCTATGTATAATATGTATGTATTTACAAAAATATATAAGTATGTTTATCCGTTGTTTAGTACCCATAATACAGGATTCACGCTCAACTTGGGGCTAGATGCGCCGTGTGAATGTCAGAAGATATTTATTTATTTAACTTTGTATGTGTTTGCACTGAATAAATGATTTTATTATTATTATTATATGTATAAAGTAATTTTATTATGAAGCCCCTTCCCCACAGGTCCCCGTCCCCACAGGTCCCCTTGAAAATCAGAGTCTCCTCATCAATTAGATTCTGTGATATACACTGAGTGAGGACCTTATTTGTATGCATCTCATGTTTGTGTTTAGCTTTAAGTAAGTTTAAGATTTATTTGTAATTGGCAATGATGTAAAAAGTATGGATTCGTGATATGCTCATTAAACAATCGAAAAAAGTGTTCCGAATGCAGTGACAGCACACATACACATATTTCGAATTATGAACACATTTACCTAAACAAAAGAGTACAAATTGTACTCTCTTCGGCGGTTCGTTTTTGTGGCACGGGTGGCGTATCTACCTTTATATATACAGAATATCATTGGTAATTGGTGCGACAAATAAAACATTTTCTTTCTTTTCATTATTTTGGGGCTTACTTTAATAGCGTGTTGCAGTCCACTGCTGGACGTTAGGCTAATTTATTTTTCCTACAGTTTTATAAATGAATCCCTGAGCATTGTTCTTTGGTTATTTTCACTTGCAATTGCATGGCTTTCGTAATAAAAACCTGAACTGCCTTTCAGCCCAGGACAACAGCTGGATTTTTTTGTCCTTTTTTAATAATGTTTCTTACTAACATTATATCATCATCATCATCATCATCAGCTCATTAAACGTCCCCACCGAGGGGCACGAGCTTACCCGTATAGGGTGATTAGGGCATAGTCGTCCACGCGGGCCCAGTGCGGATTGGACGACTTCACACACAACCTTTGAATCTCTTCGCAGGCGTGCATGAAGGTTTCCTCACGATGTTTTCCTTCACCGTAAGAGCATCGGATAACGTACATATATTTCGTAAAATCGAAAACACATTGGTACGTGTCGGGATTTGAACCTCAGCCTCCCGGTAGGAAGGCGAGTCCACACCATTGATCACCGACGCTCTCATTTATGTGTTACATTATATATACATATTCTCACATTATATGTTAAGGTGCATAGCTATTAATAGTATCGACTACTTAATTACAGTTAATTTCGGACATTATGTGTTCACATGTTTAAAGCTGCAGTCTAGGATATATTTTAGCGATGAAAACTAGGATTGTAATTGAATATATATTGTTTTGTGAGCCTTCATCATCATCAGCTCATTAAACGTCCCCACGGGGCAGAGCCTACCCGTATAGGTGATTAGGCCTTAGTCGTCCACGCGGCCCAGTGCGGATTGGACGACTTCACACACAACCTTCGAATCTCTTCGCAGGCGTGCATGAAGGTTTCCTCACGATGTTTTCCTTCACCGTAAGAGCGTCGGATAACGTACATATATTTTCGAAAATTCAAAATATTGGTACGTGTCGGGATTTGAACCACAGCCCTCCCGGTAGGAAGGCGACAGTCCACACCACTGAGCCACCGACGCTCACCGACGTTGTGAGCCTTAAATAAATAAAATTATAAAAGATAAGGCTCAATTTCACAGCAATCACTACGGTCGTATAGTAACGTTAATTGGTAGATTCGTATATATTCGTGTTAAAAAAGTGTAAAGACCTGCATCTTTGTTCCCTTTTGCATTTGCGGTGCAGTTATCTGTAACAAAAAAAATACATTTGTTATTAATTTGCACATTCATTACATATAAATAAAATTGGAGTCATCATCATCAGCTCATTAAACATCCCCACGGAGGGGCACGAGCCTACCCGTAAAGGGTGTATAGGCCTTAGTCGTCCACGCGGGCCCAGTGCGGATTGGCCGACTTCACGCACAACCATTGAATCTCTTCGCAGGCATGCGGTTTCCTCACGATGTTTTTCTTCACCGTAAGAGCATCGGATAAACGTACCTATAATATCGAAAATTCGAAATCACATTGGTACGTGGTGGGATTTGAACCTGCGCCCTCATGGTAAGAAGGCAACGGTCACGCCATTGGGCCACCGACGCTCTTAAACGATGAGTCTGTTTCTAATAAAAAAAATATATGAATACATACGGTACATATGCCAAAACAACAAAAATTAAATATTTGTAAGTCTGTCTGTATGTTCCATGTAATCTCTGAACCAGTTAGATAGATTTGGACGGTACTTTTTTTGGCAGGTAACTGATGTAATGAGAAAAAATATAGGCTAGTTTTCATCATCATCATCATCATCATTACAGCCTAATTATGTCCACTGCTGAACGAAGGCCCTAATGATTTCCACACGGACCGATCCCTTGCAGTTGACATCCATCTGCTACCCGCCACCTTAACCAGTCATCCGTCCATCTGGTTGGGGGTCGGCCTACGCTTCGCTTTCCGTTACATGGACGCCACTCGAGAACCTTTCCGCCCCATCGGCCATCGGTTCTACGCACTATGTGCCCTGCCCACTGCCACTTCAACTTGCTAATCCTCTGGGCTATGTCGGTCACCCTAGTTCTCCTACGGATATCATCGTTTCGGATTTTATCGCGTAGGGAGACACCTAACATAGCCCTCTCCATAGCACGGCTAGTTTTATTTAAAGATAATACTTTTATATTTTGGAAAAACAAGCAATGGCTGCCGCGCGTGCGTGCCTTAACGAAGCGATTTTAGATTATTTTTTACTGCGGGAGAGTATCTTATATCGCGAGTACTACCGCGGGGAACAGCTAGTAAAAAAAATAGACAAGACGACAAAAGTCAATAAGTATCAAATATTTGATTGCTAGATAATTGACGACAGCTTGATATGTCAAGAAAAAATACGTTAAGCTCTCGAAAATATAACTCCAAACATATTAAACGTAAAAAAATACGTCAACATTCACTTAAACTCAAAAAAGCCGTTTACTAATACTGACCAGTCATGGTGCCTCTTGTTTTTTGTCATGTTACAGGGAACATTGAAATAAATAAATAAAGTTCACGCCTTGGTCCCAGAGGGGTAGGCAGAGATGATGGAACGCCACTTTGCGCGGTCCTGACATGCTTCCTAGCTTCATTCACATCCATCAATC
>PQWD01006119.1:59784-86069 GCA_019425675.1 Leucinodes orbonalis
TTTGTAAATACATACATATCGATCATTCCCGTGCAGTACAAACATTTATGTGTATGAACATGTCTGTTTGTATTGGTCTGAGTGTTTTCTATGTATAAAAATATATTTAAAAAATGAAAGGATATTTATCCGTTGTTAAGTTCCCATATTACAGGCTAAATGCTTAGTTTGAGACTAGATGGCGCTATATGTATGTTCTCTCTCTCTTCAACCTATCGCAGTCCACTCCTGAACATAGGTCTCCCATTTTGCGCCAGATATCCCGGTCCTCCGCTTTCCTCAACCAGCCTCCACCAGCGACATTTCCCAAGTCGTCGGTCCTTCGGTCCTACGCTACGCTTGCCGAGACGCGGTCTCCACTCCAGAACTCGTCTACTCCAACGGCCATCGGTTCTGCGATATACGTGATCAGCCCACTGCCACTTCAACTTGCTGATCCGGCGGGCTATGTCTGTTATGTCTCCTATTGCTGTGTTTGTATGTTAGATATTTATTAAGTAAAGATGAATTTTGCCGTAGCTGATGATGAGCCATTTAAAATACCTTTTTATCATATAGGTTTAAACCATGAAGACGCACAGCGACAGAGCGAGCTAGCTGAATTAAATAACGCCCCCTTATAATTATGTCTTTGGCGTATAATCCCACATCGTACGAAAGGGCGAAGGGCTGAGATTACAATGAAACGCAAACACGTATTAGTATAGAACTTTCTGAAGTTCTCGGGACTTGCGTACGGTTACCCTGGAATGCGTTTACATTTCAGTAAACAGTATTTGAACCAAATAATGGTTGCTGGTTTACTCTTCACTACTAATATTAAGATCAAAGATTTGTATTTTGTTTGTAGGTTTGTAATGAATAAACTTCTTCTTAGCGTGTCGAAGGCAAACACATATTCAAATTTAAGCGGCCCAGAAAGCAGCCACAGCGACAGCATTATCTGACGCTGTCATTAGGTCCTCCCGCGTGCAGCTGAAAGGGCACGCCGGGCACGATGTCAGATGGGCCATCGTTTGGGCCGAACCACAAAGGCAACCAATGTCCTGACCACCCAAAAAACCCATCTAGCCAAATTTTCCTTGCTGCAGCCAGTCTGCGTCCGAAGCCTATTCAGAGATCTCCAGAATAAACTGAAAAACTACTATGCCGATTTCAAAATTTCTTTTACCATTGGTTAACTGTAATCATTCTGAGGATCATAGGGACAATATTTTTTTATAGCAAAAATAAATCTGGTCTGGGTGTCTTTTGTGTATTTAAAAAATATATATTTAAGAATGTTTATCCGTTGTTTAGTACCCATACTACAGGCTTTACGCTTAACTTGGGGCTAGATGACGCTGTGTGAATCTCAGTGGATATTTATATATTCATTTAATAGTCGCATTGCGTGACGTTACAGCGAGCTGTGAGCCCTCTTGGTTAGGTAGGCGCAAATGAACAGTAATTATTATAAGTAGTAAGTATTACATAAATGTTAGTAGTGGTAATGTTTTAATATTCTGTATTATCTGATGATAAGATTAGTACTAAGATTATTGTAATAGATAAAATCTTTAGCGAATGTGGTACACGGTAAAGTTTGTAAAACTTATGCTGAACTTCATAATCATATTGCTTAAATGTTTGAATTAAATGTTAATAAATAAATTAATTTATAATATAAATTGAAATGCATCGGTTCAAAAAATGTTATTGGCTGATCATTTGTTTTTATGTCTCTCACTCTTTCGACACATTCGTAAGTATCTTTGGTCAGGCATAAAATGTTTGACAACACAGCTTTAATGCATAGTCAATAAACTTGAAATGGGGTGTCCCGGGATGGGGTTTTAATGGCGTTGTTCAGGAAGAATGCTGTGTTAGCATTCTCGACGACCCATTTGGTGTCGCGGTTGAGAGGTCGACTGCAACACAAAGGGTTCCGGGTTCGATCCCCGGGCAGTACAAACATTTGTGTGCATGAACATATCTGTTTGTAATGGTCTGGGTGTTTTCTATGTATAATATGTATTATACAAAAAAAATGTATATAAGTATATTTATCCGTTGTTTAGTACCCATAATACAGGCTTCACGCTTAACTTGGGGCTAGATGGCGCTGTGTGAATGTCAGTGGATATATTTATTTATTTTTATTATTCTCACCATTGATGCGGTAGAAACTGGATATAGCCCGCTTAAACCAGATATATACTATTGACCTAATTCGATCTAAAAAACATCTGATCAGGTATACGTCTCAACCGAGGGGCACGAGCCACAGATTTCCCAATACAGGAGATGGGGCAAGCGCGTTTTTAAGTGCGACAAATGTAAGCTCAACAAGCATACGCTGCCAGTTTACGCTCTGTGAGACGAGTCAAGACGCACGAATATTAGAAGAAATTACCGTTTTTTTCCAAAATGCCATCCTGTGCAATTGTAACATGCCATCATCGCAATGAATCAGTAAATTTACCAAGAAATATAATAACTTTTCACAGCTAAGAACCGAAAAGAAATTGCGACACTGGGACTGCCTATAAACTTGGCGGCTTGTCCAGTCTAATTGTATATTCGGATGTCTGGGGGCACGAGTCTACCCATATAGGGTGTATAGTCCTTACTCGTCCACGCAGGCCCAGTGCGGATTGACCAACTCAGCTGAATTTTTGAATATCTAGGGCCAAAAATACCTTTGTTTATGTTACGATGTGACCAGGACGGTCAGGACGTTCACCTGATGGTAAGTGATACGCCTGACCATGACAGAGAGGCATTGAAGAAGATCAAAAACGAATTAATAGCTATTATTCACAATCAATGCTGCACTGCGCCCGTCACCCGAGACAACAGAAATTAGGTCTCTTATACCCAGTTATTTCACTAGCTACAGTGCCCTCATACCGAACACAAAAGTGCATAACACTGGTATTTCACGGGTCAATATCTGGCACTGCGGTGGTACCTACCTAGACGACTCAGTACCGAGTCTACCACCTTAAAATCTTCCTCGCTTTTGTTTACATAACCAAAGATAATACGATTAACTATGTAAAATTCAGTACAACGAGGGATTGGACATTTCAAAATAAGGTCCCGTATAAAATTAGGGAGCAGCATCCCAAATGTTTATGAGGTCGTTTCGACTCGGTAGGGAAACATAACCGGTCCTGTTTTAACCGGATATACGTCCGGATAAAACCGGGTATAACGTTCAAGGCTCAAAAGTTTCATTGGGGTTTTATAATGTTTACTAGCTTTTGCGAGCGGATTCGCTCGCGTTAAATACGATGTTCCCATTTCGTGGTTTAAACACAGAAGTGAACTTGGATCAGAACTTTAATTTACGCAAAATATAATACGCAACTGTAGACGATATCATGTCTTTCCATTTGGGAATAAATTGGGGAATAGACGCACGATCATGATCATGCTATAAAGATATTGTCCATAGGAAAGAAAAAAATATTTATGCTTAAATATTTTAATTTTGTTTAAGTTGATTTGGTGTACATATATTTTTTTCTATCGTAGGAACCATAGTTTTAGAATTAGCGCGCTACGCTCTTTACATACATATCTATGGTAGAAAATGTTTTAAGATTTTGTATGTGTGTATTCTAACTGACTTTCTATAATATATGAAAAAAAATATGCAAATCCCTATTTGAACGATAATTTTTTCATAACATTAAGCGAACGGGCGGTAAATTTGCTCATCTGATGATAAGTGATACGCCTCACCATGACAGATGCAGTTTTGAATGAAATTAATAATTGTAGGGAGACTTTATTTTTCCGTCAGCACTGCTCTACGCTCGTTACCCGAAACAACAGATGTTAGGTCTCCCAAACCCGGCAATTTTATTAGCTACCGTGCCCTTATCTCGAAACATAAATGTGCAATTCAAATTCAAATTCAATTCAAATTCAAATTTATTTGTGTCACATAGGTACAGAGGTAAGGTGGAACCTGAGTTAAAGTGTTCTCTATGTTTGGCCAGAGATGGCATACAAATGTTCTTAAAATAAATTTAAATCAAATCAAAATCGGATCAGACACAATAAAAACTACATTTAAAATTATTCTAATCATTATAACATAATACAATAGAACTTAAAATTGTGTCGTCAAATTAATCACATCAAAAATTATTAACAGTCAAATTATTATAACAAAAAAAAACATTTGAAAAAAGAAAACACTTCTTTGTCGCGGGATGATATCTAGCACTGCGGTGGTACCTACCTAGATTACGCAGTATCGAGTCTACCACCTATTAACTCTAAAATAACAATAGCCACTCTACAACAACACTGGCAACACTACAACAACAATGGCTACTATAAAATAACAATGGCAACTCTACAATATTTCGGGTTATACTATCAAATGACTTAATATATCATTCGTCAGCGGTCAAAAAGCACTAGAAAACTCTGACACCAGAGGTTATATGATCATTCAGTAACATAATGTACTTACTTACTGAAAGAAAGAAAGAAAGAAAAAAATCTTTATTCAAATAAATCTGTTACAGATACTTTTGAATCGTCAATTGTTATTATTATCATATTTTTTGTGACTCTACCACCGGTTCGGAATAAGTAGGATCTTCGAGAAGAGCCGGCAAGAGTACTCAATACGAAAAATCTAAATTTATATAACTCAAAGTGACTGACTGACAAAGTGATGGTGTGTGACGCACAGTCCAAACCACTAAACGGATCGGGCTGAAATTTGGTACGTAGGTAGATCTTATGATGTAGGCATCTGCTAATAAAGAATTTTGATAAATTCTACCCCAAGGAAATAAAATAGGGATAAAAGTTAATAGACTTTGTAAACTTTAGACCGTTCGGGCTTAGACTTTGCATGCATACAATGACGTAAGTATCTCCTTAGAATGAACTTTGGTAAATTCCACCACAAAGGGGACAAAACAGGGGATGAAAAATAATAATACTTAACTTAACTCATTACTTATTACTTTAATCATTATTAAGAAACTATCCTCTTCTGAAGGTTGTCTGGAAGAAATTGCTTTTTAGTAATAAGACCGCCTTATTTGTACACTTTTCTTCTGTCCATGTTTTCAATTGTAATATGTTTTATGTGCAATAAAAGTTTATTATTATTATTAACGCGAGCGAAGCCGTGAGCAAAAGCTAGTTGATATAATCGAACTGCAATCTCACGATAGCGCGGTCGGAATCGTTTTTGAAATATAGACACGTAGCGAGATACTGAGTTGTTTTAATTAGTAATTCCACGACAGAATATAAATTAGGGTGTACTTTCATATTGATTTAAGGGGGAATGACTGCGGGGTAGACTTACTAGTTTAATCAGCAGCTCATTAAACGTCTCCACTCGAGGGCACGAGCCTACCCGTATAGGGTGATTAGGCCTTAGTCGTCCACCGGGCCAGTGCAGTTGGACGACTTCACACAACCTTTGAATCTCTTCCAGGCGTGCATGAAGTTTCCTTACGATGTTTTCCTTCACCTTAAGAGCGTCGGATAACGTACATTTAATTTCGAAAATTCGAAAACACATTGGTACGTGACGGGATTTGAACCTCAGCCTCCTGGTAAGAGGGCAACAGTTCACACCATTGAGCCACCACGCTCTACACAACTCTGCTCTACGAAACGACACATTCTTATGGTCACTGTCAATCATTAGAAATCATCATACCTAATATGTGTTAAAACCTCCTTTAATGATTTCCACGTGGATAGACTACTGTTGAAATGGCAGCGCCGTGAAGCAGCCGAGTTCTGTTTAGTAGACCGCGTCTCGGCAAGCGTAGCGCTAGGATGCCCTCCGGCCGATGACCGACGACTTGCGAAAGGTCGCTGGTGGAGACTGGATGGAAAAGCGGAGGACCGGAATATCTGGCGCAAATGGAGAGATCTTTGTCCAGCAGTGGACTGCGAGAGGTTGAAAGATATATATAGACTACTAGCAGTCGACATCGTTTCGCTATTGTTCTGCATCATCACTAAACGGCTACTTACAGATAATTTTAATTATCGTTTCACAAAAATACGGAGTTTTGTGGTCACACACTTATCTCACTGTTTTGTTCTTACAGCTTTCCTCTTAATGTAGTTGAACTGTGTGTGTCTAAATTATAAGCATTGTTTAATTTTTTTGTAAATATTTATGCTTAGTCTTCCGAAAAATAAATAAAATCTATCTAGCACATTAACCAGGTCATCAGTCATCTGGTTGTGTCTACTTCTCTTCCCGTTACGTCGACGCCATCGGAACCTTTCTGCCCATCGACCAACGGTTCGCACGTTGTGCCTGGCCATTGCCACTACAACTTGCTTACCTGTAGGCTATGTCGTCACTGTTATTTTCATACGGATATCTTCATTCCAGACCTTAATGCGTAGGGAAACATCAAACATAACCCTTTTCATAGCACGTATAGCAACCTAGGGTTTATTCCAAAGACCTTAGGAGCGACCACGCTCATTTCCGTAAGTCATAACTTGCTACACACACGGTCAAACTGGTGAAAGTCCTGAACACTAAGTATTTTCGACGAAAGATAAAAAAAGATCTTCCTCAAACTTCCTGAACGATACCAGTAATATATAAGACATATTATGTGTTACGACCCAAGGTCATATATTTGGTTCAAATAGCCTAATTAGAGTATTGACTTCAGTTACGAGTAATTAAGAATACGAATTAATTCTTTAGCTTGACATTCTTGGAATGTATATAGTCCAACATACTTTGCCACGTGAAAATAACAATAAAAAGCTTTCGTGACAATCTGCGTGTCAACATACGGCTGAAATTAGGTTTGTCATCCAGTGTTCAACAAAATGGCGGCTGATATTCAGGGCGCCATTTATCTATAAAAATTAATAATTTTGACCGTGGTGATACAAGTGTTTTGCAGCAGTGCTGCGAAGTATCGTGGTTGACCTCGAAATCATCTATACTATTTATTTATTTATTCTTTATTGTACACTGAAATACACAAAAAAACAAAAGAAAGAAAAAGAGAGTACAATGGGCGCCTTATTGCACATGGCAATTTCTTCCAGCAACCTTAGATGGAGAAATCAAATACATAGGAATTGGGCAGATAAGTGTACGTAATTAACGCAAATTATATACATATAAACAATAACTTCTATAATCATTTATATATAATAATAATACGAATATAATAATAGGAAAGATATTAAATAAATTAAATATACCTACGTGGTCATAAATACTCGCACCAATATATAACAATACATACATAAACATATATATACAAATCCATACATACACACAAAACAAATATACATTATACATACTAAATAGACACATATATAAATTAAGAAATCGATCGATGACGCCTATCGATATTATCGATAGCTTAATTAAGCGCAATAGTATTGGTACACTGCAATACTATCTATAGTATCGTAGCTCAACATGTCATAAGTGTTGACAGTATCGCTTTGTAATTACACCACGATAGTACCGATTGTGCAAAAACTCGATAATGGTCGACACTAGGCCGATCGATAATATTGCTTTTGCCGATATAATAGACAGATAGACAATAGATGTTAGGTCTTATACCCGGTAATTGCACTAGTTACAATGCCCGCATCCCGAAACAAAAGTGCTTAACACTCGTCTTTCACGGGACGATATCTGGCACTGCGGTCCCTACCTAGACGGCTCAGTATCTAGTCTACCGCCTAGTAAAGTACTGGCTTCTTATGAAAAAAAAATTACTAGCTTTCGTATATTATATCGCACAGTGCATCACAATCTTTACCGAATAGTTAACGATTGCGTGTCCACTTATCAACCGCAGTACAAACATAGACTAAAATATGAAATTTCGCTCACGTTTAGTGCCGGATATGTCTCATTTAGTACCGTTGTCCCGGGGAAATGTGCGAATGTCTTTTCGCTTTGATTATTGTTTCAATGTGTTTTATTTGGTATTGACATTGCGTCGAACATTTTGAAAGGAATCAAACATAAAACTATCTTAAATAAAAATGTTAACTTCATGCCATTTCCTCAACTTAATAATCCAGCTTATGCCCTAATTGCTTAAAGAGCAAAATTAAAAATTTAAACTCCGGGAAACGTCTTCCACTCTGATTTTGGTTTCAATTATGTTTTTATTAAGTGTATATATTGTGAAATGGTTGAAATTTCTATGAAGTTACACTTGAAATTATTTGCATAAGAAACATATTTCATGACGGCATTTTTTTGTAATTGATATTAGATAAACTCCAAAAGATTCACATTGTAAAGTACACGAAAAACAACATCTATACGTTAAATCATGTATATACAACATCATCTTATGTACATATTAGGTTTTAAGATTTTTATTCTCCAAAGATTTACACAATCACTTACATGAGAAACAGCGCACGTAGGTTATACCGAAAAACACACTTTGGGCTTTTTAAAACTAATTTAAAACAATACTAGCACAACTATAAACACGAGCAAGTAATCATATTATTCCCAGTTCAAACACAAAATTTCGCAACATCATCATCTCATCAGCTCATTAAACGTCCCACGAGGGGCACGAGCCTACCCGTATAGGGTGATTAGGCCTTAGTCGTCCACGCGGGCCCAGTGCGGATTGGACGACTTCACACACAACCTTCGAATCTCTTCGCAGTGCATGAAGTTCCTCACGATTTTCCTTCACCGTAAGAGCGTCGATAACGTACATATATTTTTCGAAAATTCGAACACATTGGTACGGTCGGGATTTGAACCTCAGCCCTCCCGGTAGGAAGGCGACAGTCCCACCATTGAGCCACCGACGCTCTATTCGCAACACATAACAGAAATTTACAGCTATATATCTAACTAACGAGGTAGTACTACGTCCAAATTCATGTGCAACCCGCAATCGGCGAATACAATAATATACGTCATACACCATATTACCACAGATTAAATATATACTAAAACATTACATAAGATGATGTTATATATTGAACTGTTCGTTTTCATAATAATAATTTTAAGACAACAAACAAACTAGATACACAAACTCACTCAAAAAGTGTACGCGCCAAAACTCTGCCCATCGCGTCAGTTGGGCAGAATTTTCATTCATAATCACGTCGCTCGCTACATGTCATAGTGACATTGTAGTATGCTCGACTGCTCGTGCTTTTGATTTTTGTACCCTTTTAATGACGCCTTAAGGTCAAAAATTTAATGAATAATTTTCTGTCATAGTCAAGATGTGTCAACAATGTACAACGTATGTGTCAAGCGGCTCGGACATTTTTCGGTTGATATTCCTTCATGATTGCGCATCTTGTTAGTTGATTGTTCATCTATGTTACAAAAAAGCTTCCCTTTCTTCGATACCATTTCCTCAACTTAAAAATTCAGCTCATGTACAAGAAGCAAAATTAAAAAAGCTGATATCTCAGCCT
Source organism: Leucinodes orbonalis (assembly GCA_019425675.1). Lineage (NCBI taxonomy): Eukaryota > Metazoa > Arthropoda > Insecta > Lepidoptera > Crambidae > Leucinodes > Leucinodes orbonalis. The sequence continues at coordinate 69,232 of PQWD01006119.1, forward strand.
TCCGAATGAATGATGGAGTCTCTCGACTATGGCGCTGTACAAATTATTCCTCGAGGAGTCGATAGGGCAGTGGCAGGTTGACGATAGTTTTAGATAATTAAAAAAAAAAACAAATAAAAATTTTTGGATTCATTGAATTCTTTTACAATCTGAATTTATAACTATTAACTTTTTGAACAATCAAAAACAAAAAATCATCAGCCAGCCCTATCCAAAAACAATAGACGCCAGTCGTTGCGGGGCATTTGTCATCTGTCCAAGTGACAGGCAGCCATCTTGCCGCACGTCCAACAGGTTTCTATTGGTTCTCGATAAAGAAAGTTTGTTAGGAATTTGTGGTTGATTTCTTTTGCGTTATAAATTGAAAGTTACCCAATTGGCATTCTGGTTTGTGGATTGCTAATATATGAAAATAAATGGGATCATATATTATGTTACAAACACATTAATGAGGGAGAACTTTTAGTACTTATTGAAATGTATTCCATTGTTCTCGTTAAATAAACAAATTTAACTATGTAAAACATTTGTTACCTACAATATGATCAGAGACGTATAAAAATTACGTCAACTTACATCAAAAGTGTGTCAAAATCTGGCCATTTTGTATGGAAAATTAAAAATATATAAAGAAATTTGACGGCATCTGTCAACAAAGTCATAGATTATATGCTCTTTGTAGATTACGTTAGGAAAAAATATTAAAAGAGAGCATGGCCTGTGTTTCAATAGGAACAAAAGGAAAATAATACAGAAATTACGTATAAACAATTGGACAGCATATATTTAGTTTGAAACACTAAAAATTATTATACAAAAAAAATTGACAAAATTACATCATAGACAGCTATCACTTTGGGGACACATTTTATGTATTGATGACAGTCCATCCGTATTTTTAAATCCATGAATATGTTGTCACAGTTTAAGTTTACGGAGAGTTGGGAATAGGCAATGCAAAGATTGTAATATATGCAATAATTTACCTTGTTAACTTTACAAAAACATACCTTTTCTCTTACTAAATACTGCAGTTAGTTACAGCTGAAATAAAACTTCATAATATTTACTGGATATCATTGACCCTAGGTGAATTCAGAACACGCAATGTAAGTGCTTTTTTTTTCGAACTGACTACTGCTGTTGGCCGCAGATGGCCTTTACAGCTTCACCGGGCAAGTGGCGAGCGCAGATGGCTCTCAACCTTTACACGAGCCTAAGGGCGTCCCTGAAGGACTCGAATCTCGGCTTAGGGCGTTGCGGGGGGGGGGCAATGTAAGTGCGATGTACATTACTTTCAACGCCATCTTGTTAACAAAGCAGTTTTCAAATACATTAATTGACAGTTGAATTATTATAACACAAAATTACTTACTAATATTTGACTACCCATTTGGTGTTGCGGTTGAGAGGTCGACTGCACCACGAGGGTTCCGGGTTCGATCCCCGGGCAGTACAAACATTTGTGTGCATGAACATGTCTGTTTGCAATGATCTGGGTGTTTTCTATGTATAAGATGTATGTATTTACAAAAAAAAATTGTTTATAAGTATGTTTATCCGTTGTTTAGTACCCATAATACAGGCTTCACGCTTAACTTGGGGCTAGATGGCGCTGTGTGAATGTCAGTGGATATTTATGTTTATTATTTATTTATATTAACTATTTTACAATGTTTCCTTTTTAATTATTTATTGACATTATAAGACAGTTTAAGGCTTAACAACAGCTTTACCGAGGAAGTGGCAAGCTTATTCTGAGGTCCTAATCTAGAACCAGACTCAGGCATTAATCTTTACTTAAATACAATGATATTCTGTATATAAAAAGGTAGATACGCCATCGGTGCCTCAAAAACGAACCTCCCAGAGAACAGTTTGTACTCTCTTGTTTAGGTAAACGTGTTCGAAATTCCAAATATGTGTATATGTGCTGTCCCTGCATTCGGAACACTTTTTTCGATTGTTTTGTGAGCATATCACGAATCTATACTTTTTTATCCACCATCATCAGCTCATTAAACGTCCCCACCGAGGGGCACGAGCCTACCCGTATAGGGTGATTAGGCCTTAGTCGTCCACGCGGGCCCAGTGCGGATTGGACGACTTCACAACACAACCTTCGAATCTCTTCGCAGGCGTGCATGAAGGTTTCCTCACGATGTTTTCCTTCACCGTAAGAGCGTCGGATAACATATATTTTTGAAAATTCGAAAATACATTGGTACGTGTCGGGATTTAAACTTCAGCCCTCCCGGTAGGAAGGCGACAGTCCACAACACTGAGCCACCGACGCGCTTTTTTATATCATTGCTTAAATAGTTAGAAAGTTTCACTAAAATCCATTCAGTAGTTTTTGCATGGAACATCCAGCTATACTTACAAACTTACTTGTTTATAATATTAGTTAGATAAACATATATTATTTATCTTTCACGCTCTAGCCAAAATGCAAATGACAAAACATTGTATCCGTCCTTTTGTGACCTTTATAAAAGAGAGATGGGGATGAAATTGAAAAAGATTACCCCTTTTATCCCCCCACATGTGTCTACAAATGGTTAATTAATAATGCTTTTATATGTACAGGGATCTCGCATCGCATTTCCCATCGTCAGTTCAATTATTTCTCAGAAAAAAAAACGGAAGCGTCGGTGGCTCATTGGTTTGGACTGTTGCCTTCCGATCTGGAGGACGCAGGTTCAAATCTCGCCGTGTACCAATGTCTTATTGAATTTTCGAAATTGTATATACGTTTGTCCAACGCTTTTATGGTGAAGGAAAACATCGTGATGAAACCTGCGCATGCCTGCGAAAGGATTCAAAAGTTGTGCGTGCAGTCGGCAAATCAGTACTGGACCCGCGTGGACAACTAAGGCCTGAAGACCCTTTACTTGTAGGCTCGTGCCCCTCGGTGGGGACGTATATGAGCTGATGATGATGAAATAAATCCACTGACATTCACACAGCGCCATCTAGCCCCATATTAAGCGAGGTGCTTGTAGATTTCTATAGACAACTGATAAACATAACGATATATTTTCTTATTGTAAATACATACTTATTATACATAGAAACATCCAGACCATTACCAACAGACATGTTCATGCACACAAATGTTTGTACTGCCCGGGGATCAAACCCGGAACCCTCCTCCGGTTTCCTCTCGATGTTTCCGTACACCGTAAGAGCGCCGAATAAACGTACATAGAAATTCAAATCGAATCGAATTCGAGTCCACACCAAGCAGCCACCAACACTTATTTATTTATTTATTGGACAACCAACAAGAACATACACTTTGTAAATTTAATTACAGTATTAGACACACATGAATACATGATTAAGTGATGCCTTAATTATAGGCTGCCACGGCTTTACAGACAAACTTGCGCTTAAAATATAAAAAACAAAATATAGCTATGACACAAAATAACATAATTTAGGTAAAAACCAGAAATCAAATTACAATGTACCTTGATGCAAATAAGCAATTGATTTGAGGAAAGCACTGTATTCACCAAATATATCCACATTTCCCTCCTTAGATAATTTGTTATAATAATTTCACTTCATTCATTATTAATTTTAATTTATTTGTTTTTATTCCTTTTAATTAATTCAATTGGATTGATTAATACAGCGATGTAATGCCTTTGATATTAACACAACTTTGCTAATTCGACTAACGACCCTTGTAAAACTTCAAAAACCTACAACACAAAGGGTTACAAAATGACACGGCTAAACTCACCCCCCGAACCCTGTGTCATCGCTATTTGTAATCCAAGGCAGAGGCGTGAGCAGGGTTAACTGTCAAAATGTCAAATCTTCATAGCGCGGTTTGGGGCGAACAAATTGAATGATTAAATATTTAAAGGTTAATAGATTGCTTTGGTTTTCAGGTGTTAGCATACTTTTAATCGAGCTTGTGTAAATAATACTACATTGGAAGTGAACTAAAATATCGAAATAAACATGGAAACATTTTTTTCTTTTTATTTGAAACAAAAAACAATTGCATAATTTGACGACCCATTTGGTGTAGCGGTTGAGACGTCGGCTGCAACACCAAGGGTTCCGGGTTTGATCCCCGGGCAGTACAAACATTTGTGTGCATGAACATGTCTGTTGTAAATGGTCTGGTGTTTCTATGTATAACATGTATGTATTTACAAAAAAAAAATATATAAGTATATTTATCCGTTGTTTAGTACCCATAATACAGGCTTCACGCTTAACTTGGGACTAGATGGCGCTGTGTGAATGTCAGTGGATATTTATTTATTTATTTATAATAAAACTAAATATTAGTGACGTTTTACAAAAAGTACTCATTATGTAACCAACCTCATTGTTCACGAAATAAATGTAATTGACAAGCGCAAGTGTCGCAAAATGACAGAAATACATAGATCAGCGCATAGACCTAGCATTATGAATGCTAGGTCCATGGATCTGCGTTATACAAACAATGATATTCTGTATATATAAAGGTAGATACGCCATCCGTGCCTCAAAAACGAACCGCCAAAGAGAGTACAGTTTGTACTCTTTTGTTTACGTAAATGTGTTCAAAATTCGAAATATGTGTATGTGTGCTGTCACTGCATTCGGAACACTTTTTTCGATTGTTTTGTGAGCATATCACGAATCCAAACTTTTTTAAATCATTGTATACAAAACAAAAAAAAACTAAAACTCAACTTTAAATCAAGGTCGGGCTTACTGCCCGTTTTGTTGTTATGAAACTTATTAATAAGTACAAGTAAATTTATTTTAATTTAACTAATGACACTGTAAAAACACGCCAAGTTCACATAACAAATGGTACGTTGGTACAATGAACATAACTTCTATTAGTATGTTAGCTTCTAGCGCGTTTAATAATTGCAAACTCAAGGACAATTTGACCTTGTTTGTATTGATTTTTAACAGACCACAAGTTAGTTCACATAATATCATTGTATACTTAATTATTCGCTTTTTATTCTTCTTATCGCATTGGTATTATTATCAGCCTTGTGGAACGGATATGCCTGTTACCAGCTAGAAGCCCTGGAATCTATAGATCGACGGGAAAGAAGACTGATCGGTGATGAGCCTATTTTTTTATGTTATAAGTATACAGGAAGGTCTGGATGCTCACCTGATGGTAAGTGATACGCCAGACCATGACAGAGCGGCATTAAAGGAGACCAACAACTGATAGACAGTTATTATCCTCCATCAATGCCGCACTGAGTCCGTCACCCGAGACAACAGATGTTAGATTCTATACGGTAATTTCACACACGTGCCTCATCCCGAAACACAAAGGTGTGTACACTCCTGTTTCACGGATATCTGTCACTGCGTGGTACCTACCTAGACGACTCAGTATCCAGTCTACTACCTAGTATTAAAATTATATAGTACTATTGCCGTTTAGTATCGTGTCTGTCCGTCTACAGGTTGCATTTCGCAGAGTGTGCGATGGAATTGCACAATTTAATTCCCCCAGCACCATTTTTAATCGGACAACTCGTCGTAGGGATTCCACCCTTTGTTGTCGATGTACCACCCATTCGTACCAAAAAGTTCGGTTCCTCATTCATCGTCCGAACTGCAAGGCATTGGAATGACCTTCCTGCGTCTGTGTTTCCCAATACATAAAATTTAGGGGTTTTCAGGGTAAGAGTGAAAAGGAATTATTTCGTCATCGTCAATTTCCATCAGGTGAGTTGGCAGTCAAACGCACTCAAATTTTTAATAAAGAAAAAAGCCTATAGCGTCTAATAACAGCGCACAGGCCTTCCCACACAGCAGGACTATAGGGATTCTGGTCTATAACCCACGACAACCATCCTAAACTTGTAGCCGGGAGAGATGGCCTAACGTGCCCTCCGAAGCATGGAATTGTCTTTTTGGACAATCAATTCAGCCTGCAATATCCTAACCAAACTGGTAAAATTGCATTCAAAAGTCAAAGTGACTTTTAACTTTCATTAGTTTACCCCGGGATTCCAATCAACGACCCGCTGGATCACATGGCAGTGTACTAGGCACAGACATCCGAATATACAATTAGACTGGACAAGCCGTCAATTATATAGGCAGTCCCAGTGTCGCAATTTCTTTTCGGTTCTTACCTGTGAAAAATTATTATATTTCTTGGTAAATTTACTGATTCATTGCGATGATGGCATGCTACAATTGCACAGGATGGCATTTTGGAAAAAAACGATAATTTCTTCTAATATTCGTGCGTCTTGACCCGTCTCACAGAGCGTAAACTGGCAGCCAGTGTATGCTCGTTGAGCTTACATTTGTCGCACTTTAAACGCGGCTTGTCCCATCTCCTGTATTGGGAAATCTGTGGTACTAGGAGACCATACAATACCCAGAGATGTACGCAGTACCAGAGCCTCGCCTAATGTTAGGTCACAAATACCAGGGGTCGATGAGGGTAGGAACTAGATGGTGGACTCGGTACTTAGTCGTCTAGGTAGGTACCACCGCAGTGCCAGATATCGTCCCGTGAAATACCAGTGTTATGCACTTCTGTGTTTCGGGATGAGGGCACTGTAGCTAGTAAATTAAAGGGAATATGTAAGAGACCATACATCTTTGTCTCGGATGTCGCAGTGCGGAATTGATGGAGAATAATAACTGTTATCAGTTGTTGGTATCAATGGAGTGAGCGTCCTGTCCGTCCTGTACACTTTCTCTCTCTCTCTCCTCTTCAACCTATACCTGTACACTTTGTAACATAATAAAGTTTATCTTAATTCTGAAAGGTAAACGTTAAATAACTTTCGTAAGTTACGTATTTGATATTCGAAACTCGTGAAAACTACTCGTTCTAACATTCTTGAACTACTTAAGTTACTTAAACTATGTCGAAATAGGTAAAGGGATTACAATAACCTAATTTAGTTAAGCTCATAGAATTTGTGACCGAAGTTTGTTTAACATTATAGTGAACGAGATAGTCAGCTGTCTCTCCTGGTAGTGAGTGATACGCCTGACCAAGACAGAAGCAGTCTACGGTGAAGGAAAACATCGTGAGTACATAGGTACTTAGGTACTAGATGACTTAGTACCGAATGTCACATATAGTAAAAATAATAGTATTTTTTTTCAAATTTCAATGTTTTATTTGTAACTAAGTGTATACATATTTATATGTAAACAAAGACTCTTCAAACTATCGCAGTCACTTTTTTGTTATAATGATCAGGACGGTCCGGACGCTCACCCATGTAAGTGACACCCAGACCATGACAGGCGCACCAAAGGAGACTAACAACTGCATTATATCCTCCATCATGCCGCACTGCGCCCGCACCCGAGATAACAGATGTTAGTCTCTTATACCGGTAATCACTACTGCAGTCCTCATCCCGAAACACAAAAGTGCATAACACTCCTGTTTCACGGATGATATCTGTCACGCCGGTGTACTTACCTAGACGACTCAGTATCGAGCTCCACCTAGTAAATTAGTACTAATGAAACCCTGAACCACTATGAACATAGCTCTCCCTTTTTGTCACATATCCAGTAATCTGTTCTCATCAAGCCTCTCAGCAACATTTTGCAGGAAAATAGCAACTGCTGCAACACAATCCGACACTGTCTCTATACCCGGTAATTTCAATACTACAGTCCTCATCCCGAAACACAAAAGTGCAGAATTCCTATTCACGAACATATCTGGCACTGCGGGTTCCTACTAGACGACTCAGTATCGTCTACCACCTACTTAATAGAGAGTTATGATGACGATGACCATGATCCATTTTAAGAAAGAGACTGGCTATGATATTGATACTTAATTAATAATACAAAATATTTGAAAAAAGAAAGAAAGAAGAAAGAAAACACTTTTATTTGGAACACAATCTTAAAAATAATACAAACATATACAAAAAGAAATATATGAAAAACAATAATAATCTTATCATATTTGCATATAACATATATGAACCAAATTGGTTGCCACTCAGCTTTATTGTCATAGTTAGGTAGCTATGACGCTGGTCGATTGACGTTCGACGACGTGGTGATTTGACTTCTATTAACGACTAGACACCTGTCAAAGCGCTGATTTACAGTAGAACCAAAATTAATTTACTCTAAAAAAGTACACAGTTAATTTAAGTTTGAATTGAAGTTGGATTCGCCGTTTCCGATATCTTAGGAGCGGCAAGATCAAAAGGCTTTTGCACAAAGCGCGGTAACGTCAAAGCGTTTGTATAGCGACTTAACTAGCCCGAATCAAATTGGTTTCGGTTAAATATTTAATCTTGCAACACTACAGGTGAATTCAAAGGTTAAAAGTAATAAATACAACTTCAAATGTATTTTCTTTTCACCACCGTAAAGTTAGTTAATAATAATAATCTTTATTGAAACTTAAAACAAACTTATCACAAACATTATTGCGTTAATGACCGCATTAGTCAAAGACTGTGTCGCAATCATTAGCGCCCGCCTCGAAGACAGATGTTTCAGACTACAAAATTTAAAGGAAACAATAAAACAAAATTTAACTTAATCCTAAAACTTACAAAATAGTGCTTGTGTGCTTGTCTGAGTGTAAGTAAACGTGTGTGTGCTTGCGTGTGGGTGTGTATGTGCGTAATATTTAAGAAATGCAAATAATGAAGTGTCACTGAAGGGATTTGTAGGTTTATTCACTGGTTTCAAACTCAAAATCCTTGGGTTTTCTACCATAAGATCACCGCACCACCAACGGTATTTTGATATCCAAATTTGGACTTTTAATGTATGGATTACCAGCTATTTATCTTTATGTATTACACAGTGTTCCACTTACAAAATCTTTTTAATAATTATTTCAAAGTTACATCAGGATAATGACTCTGTAAACCATTATAATAAAAAGTTTAAAAGATTGACTATTGAGTTTCTTGCCGGCTCTTCTCGAAGTTCCTACTTAATCCGAACCGGTGGTAGAATCTTAAAAAATACATTCGTAGTTATAATATTACATACATGATATTGACCTTAAGGCGTCATTAAAAGCGTCACAATCAAAAGCACGAGCATACTATGTCACTATAATATGTAGCGAGCGACGTGATTATGAATGAAAATTTTGCCTAACTGACAGATGGGCAAAATTTTGCCGCGGACACTTTTTAAACCAGTACCAGTGTTTATCTTCTTTGTTGTCCTGATACATAAATTAATTCAAAAAATGTTGGCAAAGGTAAACATAAACATACCTATCATCATCATCATCAGCTCATTATACGTCCCCACCGAGAGGCACGAGCCTGTCCGTATAGGGTGATTAGGTCTTAGTCGTCCACGCGGCCCAGTGCGGATTGAACGACTTCACGCACAATCTTTGAATCTCTTCGCAAACGCGCGTGAAGGTTTCCTCACGATATTTTCCTTCGTACGAGCGTCGGATAACGTACATATAATTTCGGAAATTCGGAAACACCTTGGTACGTGGCGGGATTTGAACCACAGTCCTCCCGGTAGGAGGGCAACAGTCCACACCATTGCGCCACCGACGCTCTCTAACATACCTAATATCTAATGTGTACACAAAATACATATACATACCTATGTATAGGTATGTATTTTGTGTACATATTGTTATCAGCTCTACCAATAGCGAGTTCTATTAAGATAAGAATCAGGGTCGGGCCCTTTGTAACGAAATCCGTTGTTATACTCTTCATTGCGCCAAATTGAAGACATTGTGTGCGCTGTGTTCCTGGTACATGATACTTTTTTGTACTACCTATATCATTGTCTTCAACCTAAGGTATTGCAGTTCTGTTGTGTGTATAGCCAACCTCCCTCATACATAGGTATAATTTAGTATATAAGAGTAATTGTAACTCATTTGAGATTAGGGTTTCTCTTCGAGAATTCTCGAACCGAGAATTCCCGGGAAATTTTGCCTTACTCGAGACGAGAAAAAAGTGGTCGAGAAATCGAGAAATCGAGAAATTCAGTCAAAAAATTAAAAACTTGATAACGCGCTTGCGTTCTCGTTGCGGCTCTGCCACGCGTCGTGCGAAATTAAATGAAATAATTTGTCCTATTAGAGGAGGGCACCGAAATTTGATATTTCACACGGTCGTTGTAATTATTAAGATTTGAGTTCCTCTCAGGAAGACCCAGCTAATTACGTTTCTGAAAAACGTTTCTAATACGTTATACTAGAGTACATAATAGAAAACGAACGTGTTTTCTCCTTGTCTGGAAACTTTGTGACAAAAATACGAAACCGATTGTCAGATGATGCTATAAATGCCCTTGTATTTTTAAAGGCTTATTTTCTTAATGATAACGTGACATCGGGTTAGCTTTTGAAGCAGTTTCCGCTTTAAATTGTGATTGTAATTGGTCTTAAGATTTTAATGATTTATTAGATTTTTATGCTTACTTACGTAAAGAAAAGACTCCATTTACTTATAACAAATATTGAAAAGTTGATACAAAGACTAAACTAAGGAACATGTACCTTACTGTTACTCGTCATTATTAAGCTAGTCTGATTGTTATTTTTATAAGGAATTAAACTGTCGTTTTATGCTACGTAATTGAAAAGTTTGTAGTACAGACTGAGACTAAAATAAATTATTTAGTATGTAAGGTACTAAGTTTCATTGTGGTGACATGATGACATTGTTTTTAGAAGATATTTATTTGTTTTTTTTTCAAAGAAAAAGACTATTTAGTATATTTGTTTGTAGAAACTAGAAATAATGATAAGAAGATCTCGCTAGAGTTTTTTCGCTTAATTAAAGTTTTCTATAGTTAAATTAAACTCACATGAAACTAAAATAAACGTTGGTCATTGATAAATGTTGAATATTGCATAAAAAGTATAGTTTTATTGTTAAATCAAATATGTTTTGCTTTTCAATATTTCTCGACAACCCGAGAATTCCGGGAAATAGTGGTCGAGAATTCTCGTGCTCCGAGAAATAAAAAAGGTCGAGAAATGAGAAACCCTATTTGATAGTCATTATAATATCATCAGCTCATTAAACGTCCCTACCGGGGCACGAGCCTACCCGTAAAGGGTGTTTAAGCCTTTATCGTTCACGCGGGCCCAATGCGGATTAGTCGACTGCACGCACAACCTTTGAATCTCTTCGCAGGCGTGCGCAGGATTCCGTACGATGTTTTCCTTCACCGTAAAAGCGTCGGATAACGTACATATATTTTCGAAAATTCGATAACACATTGGTGCGTGGCGGGATTTGAATCTCAGCCCTCCCGGTAGGAGGGCAACAGTCTACATTGAGCCGCCGATGCTCTCCATCATTATCGTCATTATAATATACCAGATTTAAATCAATAAACGTGTTTTTATCAGTCTCCCGGTCCCCACATTGATGCTGGTTCCCACATTGTCCAGCTTTGAACTACAATAACTACTAATAATGGTATGGGGATACCGCGCCAGGATCAGGACGTTAACTTTTCTCATCCAGCCTCCACCAGACCTTTCGCAAGTCGTCAGTCCATCGATCCGGGCGTCCCACGCTACGCTTGCCAAGACGTAATATTTTTTATGTTACAAAGTAAACGGGACGGTCATAACGCTCACCTAATGGTAAGTGATATGCCTGATCATGACACAATGGCTTTGATTGAGACCAAAAACTGATAAAGTTATTATTCTCCATCAATGCCACACTGCGCTCGACGACAACAGATGTTAGTTTCCTCATATCCGGTAATTTGAATTAAAGGATTCGGAATATCAAATCACCAATTTTTTTTCTTCAAATCACATATTTATTTCATTTAAAACCAATAAATGTACATGACAAACTCAAATTTAACATAGGTCGACATAATTCACATTTGCCTGAACTAGGTAAACCGGTTTCTCAGGCGACTTATTTGCTAAATTATAATAAAAATCACTTATATAGTAAAATAACAATTAACAATTGGATTTAAAAAAAAAAGTTGGATTGTTAACTGTCGAAATATCAAGTGAATTAGTAGAATCGCAGCACTGGGGTGGCCCGGCCAAAAAGAACAGTAGCGAGAGCATCAAAGTGAGCCGCCTGCTTTGATCTCGCCGCGTCCTTTGTAAACGCCGAAGTTCAGAGAGGGTAGTTTTGACTTAATACTGAGCGATATGCGGCTTGCTATTTAAAGGTGCATGTTGAAATAGGACAATGCAAACACCATATTTTTCATTTAATGAGCTTTGTTATCCGCGTAGGCCCGATATTCTCCTGCCCGATGGACCGACGACTTGCGGGCGGTCGCTGGTGGAGGCTGTATGAGAAAAGCGGGGGAGCGGGATATCTGGCGCTAAATGTGGGATACTTATGTGCAGCAGTGGACTGCGATGGTTTGAAGATACTCTTTATTTACCTATAAATATGCATACCCACACAGTTGCAAATAAAACATGACAATTCGAAAAAAAAAACTATTATTTTTACTACATGTTAGACTCGTTACTAAGTCGTCTAGTTACCTAGGTACGTATGAGCGTAGGATGAACGTACATATAATTTCGAAAAATTGAAAAAACATTGGTACGTGTGAATTGAATCTGCATCCTCAAGATTGGCAGGCAACTTTCCATACCAATGAGCCACCGACGCTCTGGAGTTCAGTGTCTGGTAATAGTGTTGTTTAACCGTTCAAATGTTATCGCGGAAAAAAATTAGACAATCTATTGTTGGTAGGAAGTAAGAAAATAAAACAAAAGAAAACATTAATATTATAAAAGCACAATGGGTGGGCTTATCGCATCGTATTTATCTTCTAAGCAAGCTAAAACAGAAAGAAAAGGTTTAAAAAGTCAAGTTCTCTTCATAAAGTAAAAAAAAAACACAAAAGCGGTTCCTAACTCTGAGACTTGTGCGTAATTCGGCTCGTGAAACATATTCACTTCGTTGTAAATACGTTTTGAATAAGCAATCACGTTGAATATAAGATTTAGTGTGACAGTGAAGTAAATGGCTTTCTCTGTATGGCTTGGCTGTTGCGTTACATTATTTAGATCAGGACAATGATTTGTGTAAGATTCGTGATATGTTCACAAAACAACTGAAGAAAGTGTTTCGAATGCAGCGACAGCACACATACATCATCATCATCATTACAGCCTAATTATGTCCACTGCTGAACGAAGGCCTCCCCTAATGATTTCCACGCGGACCGATCCCTTGCAGTTGACATCCATCTGCTACCCGCCACCTTAACCAGATCATCCGTCCATCTGGTTGGGTCGCCTACGCTTCGCTTTCCGTTACGTGACGCCACTCGAGAACCTTTTCGCCCCATCGGCCATCGTTCTACGCACTATGTGCCCTGCCCACTGCCACTTCAACTTGCTAATCCTCTGGCTATGTCGGTCACCCTAGTTCTTCTACGATATCATCGTTTCGGGTGGGAACACCTAACATAGCCCTCTCCATAGCACGCTGAGCAACCTTGAGTCTATTCAAGAGGCCCTTAGTGAGCGACCACGTTTCGCTTCCGTATGTCATAACTGGCAACACACACTGGTCAAAGACCTTCGTCACACAAGCACACATACACATAACTAAATATCCACTGACATTCACACATCGCTATTTAACCCCAAATTAAGCGTGAAGTATTATTGGTACTAAACAACTGATAAACATACTTACCATATACAATTTTTTTTGTAATACATACATATTATACGTAGAAAACACCCAGACCATTACAAACAAACATGTTCATGCACACAAATGTTTGTATTGCCCGGGGATCGAACCCGGAACCCTTGGTGTTGCAGTCGACGTCTCAACCGTAACACCAAATGGGTCGTCAACATATTTCGAATGAGCGTACATTTACCCAAACAAAATGATACAACTGTATTCTCTTTGGCGGTTCGTTTTTGAGGCACTGATGGCTTATCTACCTTTATATATACAGAATATCATTGGATCATGAACTAAATATTCGTATCACCTCCACCGCGTAACCAAAACGACGAAGCCATACATTAACTGACTAGAATTTGGTAAGGGTCAGTATTGTAGATTCCGAAGCTCTAAATGAGGACTGATATCTTTTTCTTATGTCACTAAATGAACGGGACGCTCACCTAATGGTAAGTGATACGCCTGACCATGACAAAGCGGCATTGAAGGAGACCAACAACAGTTTTAATTCTCCATCAATGTCGCACTGCGTCCGTCACCCGAGACAACAGATGTTAGGTCTCTTATACCTCGGTAATTTCACTAGCTACAGTGCCCTCATCCCGAAACACAAATCTGCATAACATTCCTTTTTCACGGGACGATATCTGGCACTGCGGTGGTACCTACCTAGACGACTCAGTATCGAGTCTACCACCTAATGAATACACAAACACCCCACCACAAACCTTATGTCGTCTGGTGGATATTTTATTTGTCAACTTCCAGTAGCATTTTACACTTCTTCTTGACACACATTTACGTGATATATATGAGATACAACGTAGAGTTCAACATCATGTATTTGACGACCCATTTGGTGTAATTGTCGAGACGTAGGCTGCTACACCAAGGGTTCCAGGTTTGATCCCCGGGCAGTACAAACATTTGTGTGCATGAATGGGTATTTTCTATGTATGTGTATTTACAAAAAAATATATGAGTTTATTATGCGTTGTTCAGCACCCATACAGGCTTCGCGCTTAACTTGGGTTAGATGGCACTGTGTGAATGTCAGTGGATATTTATTTTATATTATAATTGCGAATTTTGTTTGTATGTTTGTCCAGCTTTGTCAACGGACTTTGTACCTATGTCACGGGACTGATGACCATTGGAGCAGCCGAGTTCTGGAGTGGAGACCGCGTTTTGGCAAGCGTAGCGCAGAACCGAGGGACCGACGACTTATAAAAAATCGCTGGTGGAGGCTGGATGAGGAGAGCCGAGGAAGTGACCTTTGTCCAGAAGTGGGTTGAATACAACAAAATTTTTGATACAATTGCTTAGTTTGACATATTCAAAACAAATATAGCAGATTTAAACTATTCCTAATAGTTAAATACCATAAATAAAATTGTGTCAATAATTGCTGACCAAACCCGTAACAAAAACCATTTACTTAGATTTGTAGTGACGCGATTTCGTATTATAATTAAGGTACACAACAATATTTTAAAAATTGCCTGCTAGTAATCGAACCCTGTAGTTTTGTATATTATAAATTTAATTTAAAAAATATTTGAATGTTTTTTTTGCCATATCCACAAGGGACTACTAAATTGTAAGTAACCAAAACACCAACCAACCAAAAGAATATTCATATACGCAGTTCCAAATAAACAATTCGAAAAATTCATTAAATCGGAGAAAATACCCAAAGCCCTCTCCCGACGCCGACAACTAAACGCTATCGATTCTAATTAATGACGTCATAACGCATGACAAAATACCGGTAGTTCCAAAGGTTTTCATAAATCAGGGAAGAATTAATTATTGGAATACCTTAGGATATCCCGGAGCTCGGATTTCCTATTCCCGGGCCATTTGAATGGACAATAATTTAACAAACTGAATGCTATTATTATTAATTCAACGACCGATGTGGTGTAAAGTTTAGGAAATTGACAACTTTTAGTTAAGTTGCCGATTTGTTTTTTATTATATTTTTAATGTCATAAGTGTACAGGATGGTCAGGACGCTCACCACTGTACGGGCATTGAAGGAGACCAACAACTGATACACATTCTTTATCCTCCATCAATGCCGCACTACGCGTGACACCCGAGACAACAGAAGTTAGGTCTCTTATACCCGGTAATTTCACTAGCTACAGTTCTTTCATCCCGAAACACAGAAATGCATAACACTGTGTTTCACGAGACGATATCTGGCACTGCGGTGGTACCTACCTAGACGACTCATTATCGAGTCTACCACCTAGTAAAATTGTTCTGGATCAAAATGGAATTGCATCATCATTATCAGCCTTCCACTAAAGAGACAAACCTTCCCCACACAGCATAGTCATGGAGAGATCGAGTCTCAAGTTGGATTGATGGGTGTTAATGACTACCATCCTAAAATAGTAGCCGGTCTTAACGTGCCTTCCGAGGCACGGGATCATCTTTCTTTTCGGACAATCAGGAGATTCAGCTAGCAATATCTTAACCAAACTGGGAAAATCGCAAGCAGTATGAGATAGCTTAATAATCGAGGAAGGCTATAGGCTTTATAATATTATCATCACGCTACAAGCAATAGAAGCGGAACAGCAATGAAGAATGTTTCAAAATCGGGGGGGATATTTTCATACTTGGAGCTTCCGCTATGTACGTTGCGTAAACGGTTAGTTTTTCAAAAGTCATGTATGAGAATATTGTTTAATTCAACGGGCAATGGAGCGAGTTATACTCGGGGTTTCTCTAAGGGTTCAAATCAGAAATATTATCATTTGTGAGAGAACTAAAGTTGACGATACAACTTGCTGGATCAGCAAGTGAGAAGACTACGTGTTGGCAAGCGTAGCGCAAGACATCGATCGACCCGATGGGCCTACCACTACTACCTACCTAGTGACATTTTTTACAAACAATTTCAGGCACCAATGTCTCACAAAGATATAGGTCAGTGTTATAAGTTTTTCAGTATATTGCTTTATGTCACACTGATATGAGACCTATTTTTGTGAAGAGAATAAATAAGCGATAAGAAAAGTGGATGACCGGAATATTTTGCGAAGAATGGGGAAGACTGACTAGCAGTGAACTGTGATATGTTGAAAAGAAGAAAGAAACAATTTTACACGTAGTCACAAAGTAATCTACAACGAATAAAGCTGCACGCTACACATAAGTGTTTCGTAGTGC